>JANAVB010022997.1:4576825-4586825 GCA_029216955.1 Iris pallida | reverse complement strand
CTCGACCTCCTTGCTGATTCCCATGTTGTGGCCTAGCCTGGTGCTGCTGCTGGCCCTGCCTTGATGATGCTGGAGTGGTCTATGCTGGTGTTGCTGCATCGGCGGCCCCTGCTGCCGAAACATCTGAGCCTGTGATACTAACGGATGCTGCGCCAACGGCCTTACTGCCAATGCTGGTCCTCGATACTGCCCTACCCCTGGTGCTGGCAGAGCAGGAAACTGCTGCCCTGGTCCTCCTGACCTCGAATTCATAGGACATGTGGTAACCCGATGATCTGGGTTTCCACATATCAGATATAGTCCATTCAATGTCCGACACACATCTCTAGTGTGCCCCATCTTCCCACAATAAGTGCAGCCCATCGGGGGTTGCTGGTTCTTCCTCTGTTGCTGTTGCTGCTGCCTGGGTGGTGGTGCTGGCCCTCGCATCGCCACATCGTGGATACGAATGCCAGTGGATGGTGCTGTTGTTCGGGGCGCTGCTCCCCCTCCTCCTTCAATCTGACTGTGGGATCTCTTCTGACCCCCAGTCCTTACTGCAAGCCTCTGAATGGTGATCTCATGCCTTCGAGTCGCCGTCAATATCTCATCAAAAGTCTGGTAATTGTGCCCTTCTATCAATTGCAAGAGCTCAAGATAAAACCCTTGCTGAAACCTCATCGCCCTCTGGCATTCCGTTGCTACCATCTCTGGGGCAAACCTACTCAATCTGCAGAACTCCGCTGCATAAGCATCTACCGTCTTGCCAGCCTGCCTGAGGCTGATAAACTTCTGTTGTAGCTCAAACTGCACCACAACTCCATAGTACTTCGTCTTGAACCTTGCAGTAAAATCATCCCAAGCAACAGGACGTCTGATGTCCACTTCCTCTGATTCCCACCAATCACGTGCGAGATCCTGAAGTAACAACTTTACTAGATCCACACGTTCTTCTGCCGGCACCTTAGCTGCTGTCAGAATAGCCTCAATATCCTTAAACCATGCATATGCTGAGATGGCATCCTCCGTGCCCTCGAAACGACGGGGGTTGTACTTACAAAACCTGGATGACGCTCCTGAATCAGTCCTCGCTCCTCTTTCCAAAGCCGTCTGCAATCCTTGGTTGAGCAACACATTCTGCTCTTGTAGCTGAGTGTGCATGCGTTGCTGGGCCAACATCTGGTGTTGCTGAGTAGCCATCATCCCTCTCATGATCTCCAGAAGGGCTGGTGTGTCCATCTCCGCAGGGGTAGGTGGAACTGTTGGTGGTGGTGGAACATCCGGATACTGCGATCCAGCTGCTGGATCTACTATCACTTCTTCCTGGGTAGCCTCCTGAGTTAGTACCGGCTCTTGTTGCTGACCAACCGGGTCAGGTTGTCCATGTTGCTGTCCATGTTGTTGCTGTCCAGCTCTGACCGATGCGGACGAAGTGCCCCTAAGGAAAGGGACAAGAGAACAATCAAACGACCGGACATGAAGGATCAATGAAGTCAAAGGATACTGGAATGTCAAGCAAGGGTTGAGAACAACGAATCATGAGATCAAGGAGGAACACATGTGATTGAGACATCCTATAAATCAAAACACCCCACAAGTCTGAAATCAGACCTGCATGGGCCACCACTAAAACCTTGTCACGCCCCAGAACCAGAATACTGGAGAGCGGGGGAGTGACTCAGCCAGCTACGTATTACGGGTAGATGAACACCGTATAATACGATCAATGCTGTCTAACCAGACGAGGGGGTACATACTACATAAAAGTCTTACTATGGTCATTTTACATCTATTGTCTCAATCATTTAAACAAGAAACAAAAATATAGAACATGTAAGGTAAAGCAATAAGGCATCCCAAACGCTCAGTCAAAATGTTCTTGAGATCTGGCTTTACAAAATACAGCCAGATGATGTAGTAAGTATACACAATTGTTATCAGCTGCAGTCTGACTTAATTACAATTATGCAAAAGTAAGTACAAGACAATCCGACTAACATGTCGGTGCCAAACGGCAAGGTATAAAGTAGATAACAAAACGAGTGGTGAAATTAAGGAACCCACTCGAGGCCTCCTGCGATCATTCCTCTAGTATTGACCATCCTGGAGGTGGAAGTACGCTGAGTCCTCGGGAACTGGCTCTAAATCTGGCCATACAAAACCAGAGAGGTTAGACCTCTAATAGCAAGTACCACAAGGGAGCACGACATGAGAACTAAAATCAGTAAGTAAGAGAATATAATAATAGATCTCTGCTTGCTACTAGAACTCACATCACATCAAGACACTTCGAACCAACCTCCCAACCAAACAAGGACAGAAGTTGGCCCGTCATGTCCTGACATTCTGATCATCCCAGTTAGGTAACAGAGTACAGTGCACAAACAAATCATCTTGAACGTCCCATCAACTCCTACGGCTTGCTATTATGAGTCCCAAGTTATCCTGGAATAATGCAATTAGGGATTCCTCAGTTCTTACTATGTGCAAACAAGGCTAGTCTATCCAGTCGATCAATTAGCCCATACATGAATTAGACAAGTCCTAGCAGGACGCCCGTCAATATAATATACAATAATAATAAAAGCAGATACTATTCCCTGCCCATGTGGCAGATTTACAGTATCTGTGGGAACCAGCCGGCCCGTCGGGTACTACTCGTCCCAAGGGGGCTGCCATGTAAGAATTCGGGAATCCATTCTCTCCATGCAATCATTATTTTATTTAACTTAATAGTCTCTACGTTGAGTGAAATCCCATGCCGTGGATCATGGTCATTCAAATGAGTACTTTCGTACGGGGTACGATATGCACAACTCTACAACGATACCAGTGCGGTTAGGTTGCAGGTCTTACATAGCGTAATACAACAATCAAATCTATCCACGGTAATCATGCCTTGACCATAAAGTACACATGCTTCTTTTGTAGAAAAATAACTAAATAAATAAATAAATAAATAGATTGAAGCCTGCATGTGCATGTATGTCAATATTCGGGATCAGCCAGTCGAGTACAATAGTTCATAACATGAACGTGTCTCATTCATTTCATTCAATAAGACGACTAGCCAGTCTCTTAGTTCCAATTAGGAATGCATGATCAATTTATTCAAGATAACCATCATTATCAATGGTGGCAAGGCATGAAAGTCAACTAGCATTCAGAGGGGTCGAGTCTACAACTCTCAGGGTTTAATTCTAGTCAATCCGGCTATCTATAACTCAATTCATGACACATGGTACATCCCACGTAACAATCTATAAACCATTGAAAGGCAACCGTCGGTAATCAGTCGCTAGTCCGTCGGTTAATCATTTGTCCGACGGCTTAGCGACGGACAAATTTTAGCGACGACGTATTTCCCGACGGCCATTTTCATCAAATATCCGTCGCTATTCCGTCGGTAATTTATGTTACCGACGGATGAGCGACGGATGTGGCCGTCGCTAAAGTTGGTTATTTTGGTAGTGACGTTAAACATCTAATAAGATATCAATATACAGGGCTATAGAAGATCCAGGGTAAGCAGGCTACTCTCATGTCAGCCTACGCTTATGCCAGCGTACGCTCAGGTCAAGCTACGCTCAAGCCAAGCTAGCGTATGGGAGTCATACGCTTCCAAAAGGCAGCGTATGAACTCCATACGACTCCTTACTATCCAAGTCAGCGTATGCAAGTCATACGCTCCCAAAAGATAGCGTATGAACTCCATACGACTCCTGACCATCCAAGTCAGCGTATGCAAGTCATACGCTCCCAAAAGGTAGCGTATGAACTCCATACGACTCCTGACCATTTAAGTCAGCGTATGCAAGTCATACGCTCCCAAAAGGTAGCGTATGAACTCCATACGACACACGCTTCCAAAAGGACACACGCTTCCTAAAAAGGCAGCATATGGACTCCATACTGCGTTGCGCTAAAGAGCGCGCACAGCTCAGTGACACAGCTAAAAAGGTAGCATACACTGCTCACTGTCTTCTCCAAACAGCAAGAACTCTATGGTTGCACCCCAAAGCTTCAAAAGTCCATAACTCTGTCAAAATAAGTCCGAATCCAACTTTCCAAAGGTCAAAATTGGGTAGGATGAACTGCTCTACGACATGGAACTATCAAATCTTGAGAACAAAGGAGTTTGCTAGATCAAAACTCATAGACAACCGAAAATACAATAACTTAGATCTACAAGAAATGAACCAATGAAATCAAAAATGCTAAGCACTAAACTCTCTTAGAATCATGAGAGGAAGAATATTGAACCATAAAATATGGTCCTCATGTAGAGCAAGATGTACTTGCCTAGTTGGTAGGTGGAGAGAGTAATGAAAGGAAGAAGAAGAAGTAATGGTGAAGAAGGAGTGAATGAGGAGAGAGAAGGGAGAGGGTAGCTTTAAGTAGCAAAGGAGTGGTAGGTGAGAGTTGGGCCGGGTTCTAATGGGTCGGGTTTAAGGGGCTCATCCAACCGAAAATAAAACTAAAGCAGAGAAGTAAATGCAGGTAATAAAATTACAGGAAGAAATGCAGAAATAAAATTACAGAAATTAATTTGCATGAAAATTAAAGAGCAGCTAATTAATTAACATGAAAATTTAACGAGCAGATAATAGAATTACAGAAAAATAAAGTGCAAAAAATAAAATGCAGATAATTAATTAACATGAAGTTATAGGAATTTAAATACAGGATACTACATGATAAATACTAAATAAATACATTCAGGCAATATACGTATTAGAATACACATTCCGGGAATGGGGAGTGACAGGCAAGTACATCTTGCTTCCACATGAGAACCCATTTTTATGGTTCATTTATCTCCCTTTCGTGATTCTAAGATAGCTTAAACTTGGCATTTTGTATTTTGAAGTCTCATTTTTAGTAGATCTAGAAATTACCATTTTTTGGATTTTATTGGTTTTGATCTATCAAACTTCCTTATTTCCAAGTTTTGTTCGTCCCAGATTGTTGAAATTGGGTTATACGCCATTCTGACCCATGGAAGTTCCATTTTCGCTTGGAATGAAGGTTCCATAGAATTTGGAGTTCGGGAGGAGTTTTACGCTCACGTTATACGTGCTCGCGTAAGCATTAATTTTATGCCCATGTTTTACGTGCTCGCATAGTATCAAGCTCTACGCCCACGATCATTCGAATCTGCGTGAATCTGTTTTACGCAAGTCGACTTGACTTGACGTATTACTCTTTAAGCGTATTCATTTGTGCGTAAACTTTACTCTTTACGCGTGCAACCTTTGCGCGTGGCTCGACCCTTTACGCATACAATGTTTTACGTATAACTCGACTTTTTACGCGTAACATTATTGTTTACGCGTACAGTGTTTCATGCGTAACTCTATTCTTTTATGCGTACAAGTATTACGCGTAAACCTATTCTTTACGCGTAGCTCTGTTTTACGCGTACTCCTTGGCTTGGCGTAATTCCTTTACGCGATTTTGGTTTACGCGTAACGTTACTTCTTTTATGCGTACGAGTTTACGTGTAACGTTACTTCTTTACGCATACTTTCTTTACGCGCGTATTTGCCTTTGCGTAAAGCTTGGCGTAACCCGGTGGCCTAAGCGTAAAGCTTTGGCATAGACTAGTCATGGTATAGATTAGCCTTGGAGTAATCCAACCTTGGTGTTCCTATTGCTCTATACTTTATTTACTTTATGTCGGCATGGCATCTCTTATTTATCCTTACGCCTTTTTGCATGAACTCGATAAAATCAAGATATGTTAATATTTTATTACTTATTGTGGTGTGGAATGTGCCTTGTGTCCTGATTGGTTTATGGATACCCAGTATGACTGGAACTTAATCCTGAGAGTTATAGACTCGACCATACTAAATACTAGTTTGACTTTTATGCCTTGGCACGCCTTGGCACGAATTGACATTGATTGTTACCTTGACTAAATGATTGATCATGCGTTCCTAGTTGGAACTAAAGAGACTGGCTAGTCGTCTTACTGAAACTGAATGAGACACGTTCATATTAACTATGAACCATTGCAATCGACTAGCCGATCCCGAACGTTGTATTTGAAATCATATAAAAGATATTTTGATAACAAAGGAATTTGTCAAAACTATTTTTAATATAATTTGTTTTATAAAAGATATATTTTTGAAATTATTAAATTTTTATTATATATTATGTTTAATTTTTAAATTATAAAATCTATTTTAAATATTATTAAATATTATTTTAATTACTGTTGTTATCAATTGATGGACTTAGATTCAATCAATTTAAATTGATTGATTTAAATCTATAGGAAGATTTATCTATAGGTTTAGTCCTTCCTATTTATGATTCTCCATCTCCTATATAAAGGGGAGACCTCTCTTTATTTTTCTCCATAAATCCCACAATCATCATAGCCATCATCGTGTCGTACATCGTGTTCGTGTCCTATAATTATTTTCACTATTTTATTATTATTACGATTACATTCACCATCCTGGTGTCCGATACACCAGACACGTCCCACAAGTTTTGTGTCACGCAGGATATGAGTCCTCCAAATCCCTAATTCCTAAATCCCATACCTAATTCTAGACCCTAACCCTAATCCTAATTTTTCTACTATGTCGTCGTATCCAGTGGACCGATCTGCTCGCTGCAGCCATGCCCGATCACCGCCTGCAGCCACAGCAAACCTTACCAGCACCACCACATCCGCCCGCATGACCAGGAGCCAGCCCCCACAACTCCCTCACCGTCATCTCCTCTACAACACCACCACCAAAGCCATCATCACCGTACATCCTTCGACCATCATCGCCAGGGTACACCACCCACAATCACCACAGAACAGTCACCCAAGAAAACCCCACCACTTACCCCGAGGCCGGACTTCGACCGTTGAGCCTCCGTACAGATCCAGAGCAGCGCTCGACCGCGCTGCAACCGCCATCACACGCTGGTAAAGATCTTGACCCGTCATAGCCGCACACTGCATCGCGGTCGAGCACAGAAATGTGCTCCTTCCTCTGTCGTTGCCGAGCAACCAAACCGCTGTGCGCGTCGTCAGTCGTACCGGAGCCGTGCTCCGGTACTTCTCTGATTCATCTCGACTTCCCCGCTGCCGACTTCCTCAATAACCACGCTCGGGCCATGCTCCACCAAGTAGAACCCCCCTGTGAGCATCTCTTAACTTTCTCATTCTCTCATTCTCTATAGATTGCCTTCTTCTCTTTCTTCATCTGCTCTCTCTCTAGCCCCTCTTTCCCTCTTCCAATCCTTTTGATATCTCTCTCTCTCTCTCTCTCTCTCTCTCTCTCTCTCTCTCTCTCTTGCTATTTCTTTCTCTTTCTCTGTCTCTTTCCTCTTCTATCTATTATTAGAAGAGGCCAGCAGCTCCAATGCAATGATTTATTATTATTTTTTTATTTATTTAGTTTACAAAAAATAAGAGAGAATGGGAGAAAGTTGATGCTTTTGTTGTATTCTAACCATAATACTTTTATATGTATTATAGTATTTTATGCGTATATATATATATATATATATATATATATATATATATATATATATATATTTTTTTTTAATATATATATATGTATATTAATTAGTACAACATTTTATTATCATTATAAGTATTTAATATGTATATGTATTAGTTAGTGTTATACAAGGTATTAGATATATATGTATACTGTTGTAATTAATATTTTATTATGATTATTATTATTGGTTTTACTAATATCTACATTAATTATAAATATATCTCTATAATATATTATTTTATTATTTTTGGACTTTTAGCCTGAAATAATATTTCTAGATTTTTAAAGTATTTACCTAAAATTATATTTGACAAAATAGGTTTTGCCTTAAAAACAATTTTTCTAAATTTTCCAAAACATTTATCTAAATTATTTTAACTAATAAAGTTTTCAAATATGATAAGTATTTTCTAAAATAACTGTAGATTTTTTTTCTTGATTATCAATCTCGACGATAACTAATCGTGTATTTCCTATTTTCGGACATCTTCATATCGACCCTAGGCTAATTGGACCTTTCTGGACCCAGTGGCATGGTCAGTTCCATCGTTAGAGGACGTCTTACGTAGTTATGACATCTGCGACTATTTTCTGCCAACATGATCAAGTCACACAACAATTACAACTTAATTGAGGCAAGTACACTATTGTTTTATGTGTTTATTATATTATAATACTATCTTTCATTGTATTTCATTGAGTAACCTGTTGAGACACGATTGTGACACGATAGGCTTGTTGTATCATTGCTCGTTTATTGATTATTTTAGTGAGTCGGGAGGGGAAATGCTCAGTAGGTATGTTAACAAATTTTAGTGATTGTTGTTGTGGATAGCTAAGTCATATACGTCATGTATGGATTAGCCGTACCTTTTTATTGTTGATAGCCATCTATGATGTACCGTATTAGTCCAAGTCGTTCACATATCGAAAAGTATTTCAAACACACTGTCTATTTGCTTGTACATGTTCATTGCTATTTGTCTCATTCAAACATGTTTTTGCTAGTGGTTTATTATTTTCAGTTCATCTACATGTTCCTTTATTGTTCTACTGTATCTCTATTGTCTAGCTTATTTTGTATTAAGTTACATTATTGTAGTAGGGTTGTACTTTGCACCTTTTTTACTGGATCATTGTAAGTGACTTGGCATGCTTTCCACTTTTGTGCTAAGGACCATACAAGAAAGATAGTGATCTTGGAGGTCGACCTTAGATTCTAGATAGATTAGATAGTTCTTTTATTTTTAACAGGTTTGTTCCTGAATATCATTTTGATGAATTATTAGATTTGCAATTCGAATAATTATTGTGAATGAGCAATGATGTTTTTGTATTTGAGGTTGATAGTGAGACCTAAACAGCGTACTACCACTGATGCTACAACGTCGGCTGGACTTGGCTATGTACTCGTATTACGAAAAGCAGTACGGGTCTTAATATTTGTCGCCATGGCGATCCCTCATTTGGGAGTCTTTAACGAAGTATAGAAAGTAAGGTTATGAGCAAGATTTGCAAAGGGTTTGAGTCGTACTATAAATTAGGCCATGCATCTTCGTGAGTCCAGATGTTCTTTTATGTGCGTGGTCATGGACAACTTATGCACAAGGGTGATGTTTCTGCGGACGACAACCTGGGGCCATGGGAGCGATCCGACCAAAAAGGAAACACGGTATAGCTAATGCTGGGTATGCAACCAGGAATTCAGGGGCTTTTAGTGGGGATCGCTACCTGCATTGGTCGACCCACCATTTCTTCTAGCTATGTCCAAGATGGCTTGAATTGCTAGTAACCTTTCATATAGATGAGTCGGTGTACTGAGCGGCAATCCGCATGCACAGTTGAGTCACAAGAAATATAAGTACGGCAAGGATGAGTCAAGACTTGTGTGCACAGTTTACAACACAATAATTATGGAGCCTAAGATTTGGCGATAGAGAGACACGTGCTTCGGCACGGGATGTGGTGTCGGGTGCTTGAGTTATCAACACAAGTTTATGAGTTCATGTTTGAGTCATTTGACCGAGCAAAAAGAGTATGATTCACGTTGCTGCAAGGCATGACCACGATGTTGAACAAATAGGTTTTGATGCACGGTTACAAGGATTTGAGGCACAATCATAATAGTTTCACAAGTAGGCCAGGAGTCTATATAATCAAATTGATCCTATGGCAAGATTAGCAAGACCACAAAAGAATAAGTTATACTCACTGAAATAAGTGTTGGTTTTGTATGGGTGGGCGAGAGGCTCCCTCACCAGTACGGTTGTGGACTGATACTCCCAACAGTTTTCATATGCAGGTTCAGATATAAGCACGCTCGGAGTGGAGCTCATTTGGACGTGCTGAGGTATGGAGTTCCTTGGCATTTTGAGGCATATGGTCGCGTTGGAGTCTTCACGTATACGGGACATAATGTAAAGACATCGTCTTCCGAAGCATGCGCAACTTGTAAGCCTAAAGTCATGCTATGTTGTATTGAGAAATGAGACAGAGAGAGA
>JANAVB010022997.1:4379325-4571825 GCA_029216955.1 Iris pallida | reverse complement strand
TGCAAGAAGGCGAACGGCGCCAATACTCCAGGCAGGATAGAACTCTCACGAACGTCTTCTGGCACGGAATGGGGTTCACAACCAACCTGACCCATCTCAACTCCTCAGAATCTGACCACGCTCCCCTGCTGGTTGAGATTAATAACAAGACGAACTTATTCAAAAAAACTTCCAATTCCTTGATTTTTGGACTGAGCACCCATAATTTCTGGGTATCGTAGAGGAAGCGTAGAATCGGAAAGAATCGCCCAACCCCCTCTCTCGGGTGAGCAACAAACTCAAGGCCACGAGGAAAGCTCTGTCCAATTGGAGCAAGCAAGCCTATGGGGACATTTTCCAAGCCGTTCGAGTGGCAGAGGACGACGTCACTCGTGCCGAAGCCAAGTTCGTCTCGGACTGCTCAACAGAGGCCAGGATAGTACTGAATCTCACCAAAGCTATGCTCAAATTCAGACTTAAGGTGGAGACTGACTTCTGGAAGCAGAAAGCAAGATTGAAATGGGACAGCGACGGGGATAAAAATTCTAAATACTTTCACGCCTGCATCAATGGTCGCAGACAGAAGTTATCAATTCACCAAATTGCTGATGACAACAGGAACATCATTAAGGACCACAAGAGCATTCAAGAGGCCGCCAAAGATTTTTACTCCAAACTCTTCACCAAAGAGACGGTTCACAAAGACACCTCCTTCCTCGACCAAATTCCCCTCCTTATTAACGAACACGACAACACTCAGCTGGAGCGTCCACCGACTCCCCAGGAAGTGAAAGAAGCCGTGTGGGCTCTGAACGAACACAGTACACCAGGCCCGGACGGGTTTTCGGGGGTATTCTTCCGCACATGCTGGGATATTATCAAACAGGACATCACCGAAGCGCTATTGCCTTCTTCGAAGGTGCTATATACCCCAAATCCATTTCTAGTGCCAAGCTTATCCTCATCCCGAAAAAAGACAACCCGGATTCCTTCTGCGACTTTTGCCCCATCAGTCTTTGCACTTTCACCAACAAGATCATCTCCAAGATCATCGCAACCAGGATGGCAGGGATCCTGCCCAAGATTATTTCAAAAAAGCAAAGTAGGTTTGTTCGGGGGAGATACATCCAGGACAATATCATGCTGGTCCAAGAGTTAATCACTTGTATGAAATTTTTGGTCAGGGGGGCAACATCGTCGTCAAATTCGACATGGAGAAAGCTTATGATAGATTGGATTGGCAATTCATGATCTGGGTCTTCAGAGCATTCGGATTCTCGGAAGCGTGGACCAACATCGTGTGGATATCCGTTAGCAACTCATGGTTCTCTACAGTCAACAACGGTCAAAGTGAAGGGTTTTTCAAATCCAACCGCGGGGTGAGACAAGAAGACCCTCTATCATCCATTATCTTTATCATTATAGCAGACGTCCTGAGTAGGAACCTTAACAACATGGTCATCACCCCAAACTTCCATCACTATCATACATCTAGCGGATGCCCTATCATCACCCACCTGGCATTCGCAGACGACTTACTTATCTTCTCCTCCGGAGACGAAGGAGCGGTTGAGGTGGTCCACAACACTCTGCAGTGGTATTCTAGATATTCCGGCCAGAAGATTAACCCCTCCAAGAGCGTCATTTATGCCCACCACAACATCAGGAGAGAACACGCTATAAACCTCTCCAACATAACTTCCTTTCCTGTTGCTCATCCTCCGTTCAATTACCTCGGCTGTCCTCTGGTGTACGGGAAATCCAAATCTAGCATCTTTGAGAACCTGACCACAAGAATCAGGAAGAAACTTGAAGGGTGGCACAACGCCATTTTATCTTCCGACGGCAAGATGATCCTCATCAACCACGTACTAACTTCCATCCCAATTCACACTCTGGCAGCTTGCTCCCCTCCCAAGAAGGTGCTTTCATCGATCGAACAAATCTTTTGTAATTTTTTTGGGGGCATTGTAACGGTCAAGACAAGCATCACTGGGCTAGCTGGGAATTCATGGCCAAACTTACAGACGACGGGGGGCTGAGATTTACCAAACTGACCCACATCGTTAAAGCCTTCTCGAATAAACTGTGGTGGACTCTCCGTACGAGCAACAACTTATGGTCCAGATTCTTGAAGGCCATGTATTTCAAACACATCCACCCTTCAATAGCCATATCCAATAGCAGATCCTCAGCCGCTTGGCGTCGTATCCTTTCCGGGCAAGATCTTGTCGAGCTAGCGATGAGACTCCAATTGGGAGCGGGCGATTCGAATCCATTCTTGGAGAGATGGGTTGGAGATAGCATGATCCCGAACATCACGGATTCCCCGAGAAACAGCAGGATTAGAGACCTGTGGAACTCCATTACCGACGACTGGAATTTGGCCAAAATTTGGGAATGGTCCGGTCCAGAAACGGAGGACAGCATCCGAGTGCTCGGTATATGTATTAGCCGCAAGGCAGATGCACTGAAATGGTCACTGGAGCCTTCGGGGGCATTCTCTGTGAGGTCGGCGAGGAGAGCGATCCAGGACCCCCGGCAGCCACACGCCATGGCTCAATATTGGCACTCCTGCATACCGAAGAAGTGGTCTTTCCTAATGTGGAGAGTCATGAAGAAGAAATTGCCTACTGATGACATACTCAACACCATTGGTATCAGCTTAGCATCAGCCTGCAACTGTTGTTCCGAGCGGCAGATGGAATCAATCGACCATATCTTCTGTCAGGGAAACCTGCCAGACAGGATCTGGAGGACCCTCAACCAGCACTTCAGTATTAAGACGAGAGGCGGACGCTTCAACGATCTCGTATTATCATGGGGTTCAGCTTCCCATGGCCGTCAGAGCGTCGCAGCGGCCGCCACGTGGGCGATTTGGAAGAATCGCAATAATGCAAGATATGAAGGACACCAACTCTCAGCTGACCAGCTCATGCGGAAAATCTTCTGCCAATGCCGTAAGCGGAGCATCGGGTGTTCCCACAGCCCGACTGTATTTTGGAATTCTCTCCCCACCTAACTCCGTGCGATTGAGTCGTCTCTCCCTTTCTCCCTCGCCTTTCATTTTTTGCTGGTATACTTATATAGGCTTAGCCTTTTTGTGCCTTGTATACGTGTTCAGGCTTCGGCTTTTTGAGCCTTCATTAATAAAACGAGGGGGTTTAAAAAAAGTATATATATATATATATATATATATATATATATATATATATATATATATATATATATATATTATATATATATATATTTTTATATATATTTTATATATATACATACACATACACACCTATATATATATAAAAATATAAAAATATATATACATACATATACATACACATACATATAATATATATATATATTTATACATTTATATATATACATACACATACACACCTATATATATATATATATATATATATATATATATATATATATATATATATATATATATATATATTTATAAAACCGCCACTTTATTTCATCAAAAATCTCAAAAAATTACAAGAGACTTGCTACCCAAAAACAGTAACAAGTTAAAAACTAACTGTAGCCTACTGGAACAGAACGTATGTGTCTACACCGAGTCATCACCCTTCGTACTTGTCTTTTGATTTCATTGAGCGCCTGCACCCCAGAGAATTTATAGCTCTCATATCTCCATTTGTTTCTGTTTTTCCATATTACCCAGAGAGTAGCTGCCACAACAATCTCCTTTAAATGCTTCATAGGCCTCCTCCACCACTTTCGAAATCTAATTAGCATCGAACCAGAACTCTGGATATTAAAATCTTGCTGTAAGCCACTCCAAACAAATTGAGCAAGTTGGCCGGTAGAGAAGATATGCTCTATTGTTTCCAGATCAGGATCTTCACAACAGTGACATTGTGAAGCTATATGAAACCCAAGTTTCTGAATATTATCGTCAGTATGAAGACGATTATGCATGAGACGCCAAGCAAGCACAGACCATTTTATAGGGATACATGTATTCCAGATATAAGTGAAATCAGGACGTCGAGAATGCTGCACTCTCGTATACTTATAAGCAGAGGAGACTGTAAAAACTCCACTTGATGCAGGACTCCATCTCCAAACGTTAGAATCTCCTGGATCAGGAACAATAAGATGATTAGCAATCATTCTTCCCTTCAACAACCTCTTCCATATTGCTGATGAACTGGAATTAGCTTGAATAGTATCAATGTTCGAATGTTTGCAATATTTCGTTTTGATAAACGAGGTCCAAAGAGAATCCTGAGTCTTGATCTTCCACCATAATTTAGCTGAAAATGAATTAATGACCTCTTCAAGACTTCGAAGGCCTAATCCAGCTTCTTCATAGGTTTTGGCCATCTTCTCCCAGCCTAGCCAAGAGTGTTTGAAAACACCTTCTTTTGAACCCCAGAAAAATCGAGAAAACATAACTTCTAATTGATTTAACACTGATTTAGGAGGGCTACACGCAGCCAGCGTGTACATTGGAATAGAAGTAAGAACTGATTTCAATAAAACAAGTTTACCTCCATAAGATATATATATATATATATATATATATATATATATATATATATATATATATATATATATATATATTAAAATATATATATATATTAAAAAATATATATATATATATATATATATATATATATATATATATAGGTGTGTATGTGTATGTATATATATAATATACATATATATATATATATATATATATATATATATATATATATATATATATAATAAAATATATACATATATATATATATCTTATACAAAACACAAAGGTTTTTGAATCCTAGGGCTGACTGTGCCAAGATAAAGAGTGGTTGGGATTTAATCTTGGTGAAGCAACGGTTGTGGGTTTTATGGGAAATCCAAAGAGTGGGGTTTGCACTCATAATGGTTGTGGATGAGCATTATTGAGAGTGGGGTTTTATAGGGAATGAGCATTATTGAGAGTGGGATTTTATGGGGAATCCAAAGAGTGGGATTTGCACTCATAATGGTTGTGGATGAGCATTATTAAGAGTGGGGTTTTATGAGGAATCCAAAGAAAATTCACATCCAGCAGTGGTTGGGATTTAATATTTTGATGGGGGCCTCATAATTATTATTGTTCGTTTAAAATTGGGGGTCCAAGATTTTGAGGGGGAATACCTTAAATGAACCATGCCCTATGGGCACGGGTTATGACTAGTATATATATATAATATAATATATAATATATATATAACATATAAGAAATAAAAAATAAAAAATAAAAAAAAGCAAACAACACTGTCAGCATCAACCCGTACCTATACTCACATGCCCTTCTCCCCCAGGCCAAGTAGAGGTCGACCCCAACCCGTATAACACATATATACATATCAAGGGAGATAGAGAGAGAAACTCGATAACTCTAAACCCTAGCCGTGCCACCACCCCTAGCACCTGGGTAACCCTCCCTTGGCTACCGCGCGCTGCCACGAGTCGCCGCTGGCCGGCGACGGAAGCCTTCGCGTGCGTACGAGCACGACAGCAAGGTGCGGGAACAACAGCAGCAGGCCTGGAAGCCCCACTTCTTTGTAAGTTTTTTCCCTCGGCTCTTCGTCATTTTAACCAAAATATGCGTTGGAAACACAACCTATAGGGCTTCGATCCCATTGGATAATTTTGACTCAAATCGAATCGGAATCGAGTTGAAACTCGACGCCAAGATTGGCTAAAATTATGTTCAAAATAGGATATTAATTAGTCGATGTGCCCCTGTTTACGAACGAATCCTCGACAAATCATTAATATTTTTGAAAATCCATTTAAACAGACATGTAGACAACCTATACGAGATCGAACTCCTTTTTGTAGAATTGTTTTTACGGTATTATACTTGAAGTTATTCACGAATAAAAATTGAGAAAAACCTGTTCTGAAAATCATGAAAACCTTCGATACGACGTGCGTCCTGCCAATCCGGACGACGTAGTCGCGAATCGAAAGCATCGAAATGTGCGTATCAGCTTCGTGGATGTGTGGAATTTGACAAAATTCAAATTGGTTGCGTGTGCGCGACAAATTTGATGCGTATCCGTCGAAATTCACCGTATCGGCCTCTTTGCAAATTTCTCAATTACTTTGTGCACGTTCGTCAGATCGAGACAAAACTTGTGCCAACAGGACCTTATCATTTTTTGGTCCTGTATGCCAAGTTTGGTCCGATTCTGAGACAGTTGATCGGATCGCCGTTTCGCGGGTCCAACGATCCGATTTAACGGATGATTTTGTGCACGGCCCGTCGGAATCCAACTTTGGACATACGGTTGGGTTCGTATCATCAAAACAAATCCGTAGACATATAGTTTGATGACTTTAGAGACTATTGACTCTGGTACGCTTTCCGTACAAAGTAAGTCCAACGGCGGACATCGTTTTGACCCAAAATTACCGTTTTGTCCCTGTGTCCAGAATTGGACTTAAGGACAGACAATCCTAGCTAATTTGACTAATCTGGAAATGTTGGTAACATCTATTACAGTTTTTGGAGGCAGTTGTGAGACTTGGACTTTCTGACTTGTTGATTGGCGATATATTGTTGGTTTTCCGTAGAACCCTCAGGCAAGTATACCTTGTCGAACATATACAGTATTTACAGTATTTTTCTCTTTCTTTATTATATTCCTTTTTATATTGT
Source organism: Iris pallida (assembly GCA_029216955.1). Taxonomy (NCBI): domain Eukaryota; kingdom Viridiplantae; phylum Streptophyta; class Magnoliopsida; order Asparagales; family Iridaceae; genus Iris; species Iris pallida. Next base: position 4,565,173 of record JANAVB010022997.1, on the reverse strand, counting down.
CACATGATTTCTATATTGTGATGGTTTGTCCTTGATTGTTTTACTTGTTCTAGATTACGTGCACGTATAGGATATTCGACATTGCTTGATTATTGGTCTTTTCGTGTTACCTTGTCTCGTGATTGAGTTGTCAGTTTCTATATCTTGTTCTTGACTTGACCATTCTTGACTGGGAGTATCTTGCATTGTACTACAGTTGAGACAAACTATAGATTGGGAGTATCTTGCATTATACTACGACCTATAACATATATTGATTGATTGGTTGACTTGACTTGCGATACTATAAATTGGGAGTATTTTGCATTATACTACGATTTATAGGAGTCTACTTGACCTTGTATCCTTTAGGAGAGGAGATCGATACTAGAATTGGCTAATCTCGACTGAGAGTATCATGTTTCGTATGTCAATTGAAACAATATAGATTAGGAGTATCTTGCATTGTACTACAAGCTATAGGAGTTCTGATTGATAGTTAGCCAATTTTAGTATTTCATTTCCACACGACTCGTCGTCCTTAGATGTTCTTCTTGCAGTGTTCTTATCCTCCATACATGTTATTCACGGTCATATTAGTAGGCATATTTTATGTATCTTGCTAGTCCTCTAGAGACCTGATGATCTCTTCAGGTAGCTGATTGCACGAAGTTAGTTAGCTGAGCATATGGTAGTTGACTTCATCTGCATGATTTTGGTATTTTGTTAGTGTTATTGATTTACTATCTTTCTCGTACTTTTATGATATATCCTGCTTATCAGCTTAGCTTTATAGACTCATATTATTCTTGTAGTCTAATCGGACATATATGCTAGTGGGCTGCAGACCACGACCCATACTTGTTCATTCTTGTCTTATATATTCTTGTGGATTGAGATACACTATAGATTATCCTATTAGATATGATACCATGCTCTCGATAGCTTATACGTATTCGAGTCGGGCTGGAGTCCACTTGATACGTAGCTAGCTTGCTCACGCATTCGTGTCCCGAAAAGCGAGTACGGGTCATGACATCGAGCAATTATTTCGAGAATTTATTGAGTGACTTCATCCCTAAGTGGTGTGTTGGATAGCCTTGGGGATATTCGATCGACTAAGAATCAGGGTGTCATTGGGTCAATCAGCAAGTGATGCGGTAGTGCAAAGCCTTAGAATAAGTTTTATGGAGTTAGCAGTGATCTTGATGTTTCGGGTGAGATTGGTTCCAACGAACTAGAAACGACGCACATCGAATTAGGATTGCGCTAATTACGAACATGCAACGAAGTAGATGACTCGATCAAAGAATCGATAAGGATCAAATAAAAATGATAATATAGAACTGAATGGAGTTTGACTAAGGAAGATAGCACGATTGGAAGTTAGCATGCATGGAAACGTTGGTTTGAATATATGAGAATGACTCTAAGGATATAGGTTAGATGTTGCTCGATGACTTAAAATAGACAGATGAACATACATAATTTTGGATTTGAACAAATTGATCAGGAAACTAGTTCGGAAGATAGCTATAATAAAATTGATCTTGAATGTGTAAGAGCTTATCGTATATCCAGTTCAGATGATAGCATTAATTGTATGACTCAAAGTTTGTTGTAAAAGAAGATTGTCAGGTTATGTATACATCAATTATATTGAGGCGTATTAAAGATTTTACAATAACTCGAGGGCACTCTGAATCGAGGAATGACGATCGTATAAAATGTTATTGTTCAGATAGATTTAATACCTTGGAATTTTGATAGAAACAAACATTTGGATGACTTGATTAGATGAACTCGAAGTATACGTGAATGTATGTTAGGCAGACTAAGCGAAATGAAAGCAATATGAGGATTGTTATGACTCAAAAAAATGTATAGTAGACGAGCTTACGATTGTGTGATGTGATAGATGCACAAAATTAAGGACTAGTAGGATTAGGATTTGAGAAAAGTCAAAATAGAATGTATGATTAAGATTTTATGACTCAGAATTATAGAATCGACATTGCGACTTATGATCGGTGGATTATGACTTGTGATTTTGTATTCGAGGTATATGAGTTTGGATTAATAGGTTTATTGAACGAATTGAAGATATGATTTTGAGAGTTGTGAGTTGTATTATTGAACCATAGTATAATTGAGGATGATCGTGAATGGAATTTCCCTATGATGGCTTTGTTGAATGACTCGGACCTCTTTGACTGAACGTTATGAAATCTATGCTTGAAGTTTAGAAATTGGAGGGATGTGAGCTTGTTTGGAAGACCCTTTGCTATCGACTATGGTTTGACCTTAGGATTGGGGGGTGAGAATTTTATATTAGTTGCATGGGATGGTGCATGACTTTGACTTGGTGAGTTAGCCTAGTAGTTAGGGAGACCTCCTTCTGTCGAGAGATAGACTTGGTGCAATTGACCTTAGCGAGAGTCACCTGGGTAGATTATAGATCTGGGGTAGCTAGTTATAAGAATTGAGGCATGAATATTTGATGGATGTTCTTAGATATTTTTAACAATTAGAGAATTTAATTGGGCAACAATATTGGATATTGGTTTTGAATGGATAGATGGTTTGCGAATCGAAGAAAGCAAGTTAGTTCTTAAGGATGGAAAATAACACATGTTAGTTTTGTTCGAATTCGCTATGACGAGGCTTAGCTGAAATACATATATTTCGGGGATACCTTAAATATGTGTATGATCCAATCCAAGTGGTATGTTAAATTCAAATAAGATTTAAGCTATGATCATTGAAATAAAATAAAATTAAGTTTAATCAATTTGGTTTAAGACAAACATACTGGATTGCATTGGATATATACTTGGGACTTTGATACTGATGTTGTAACGATATATCGGAGGAACTATCATTGAATAAGTGAACGAATCGAATATGTTGGATCGAATTTTCGAGCATAAAGCAATTTTAGTGATTGAAGATAAATTTGTGTATCAATTAAATCAAATGTGTTTTGATGATCGAAACGATATTATCGTGATTAAGATTATAGTCGGAAGAATGAAATCGAGTTGTGCATATTATGAAATTTGGATTTAGATTGATTGTTTCATGAGTTAGAAAAGTTTGGAAGATAGTACTTAGACGATGCAAAACGACGACTTCGAAGAATAGTGAATTTTTTATGATAATTGGATATCAATACGTATGAATAAGAATTAAGGCTTTGATGCAATCAGGTTCAGGAAGATCAATTGGGAAATTGATGTAAGGACTTGAAGTACTTTCGGTTGGATCTGAAATAGGGGTAACACTGGGTTTCGATTAGAAGATAGCAAATGGTCGATTTGGTTATGTTTGGATTCTGAATGAACAAGGTACAAAGCTCATGTGCATTTACCGTAGAACTAAGTTGCCTATGTGTGGAGCGAGTATAGTTGCTCCATATTTTGAGATGTAGCAGTGCAAAGCGCATTATGGATTGAGACATGACTTGAGAAATTATGTTGCAAAATAGTTCGGTTTTCTAAGAATGACTTAGTTGTTTGATGAAATTGACTAAGGCACGGAGCGTTTAAGTCATAATAAGCATATCCCCACGATTCTACTGCTTGTCATAGCAACATAACCCACGAAACCACAGTTGGTCTTGTAGAAGATGGCACATTTCTACTGTTTTATGGCTGATAAAAGTGATATGTTCCCACATCTCACTGTTTATTATATAGAGTATGGCACGGTCTAATACACTTATGGAACATGTTTTGTTCAAGTTAAGTAGGAAGACTATGCAGTAGTTGTTTCCTGGATTTCAAAGATAAAATGTTCATGCGACCGTTTATCGCCGAGACGGTCTCTCGTTTGGGAATCTCCAACGAAGTATGAAAAGTATAATTATGAGCACGATTTGCAATAGGTTTGAGTCATACAACAAATTAGGAACTTCATTTACGTGAATTTAGATGTTCTCGTAGGTTCGTGGTCATGGACAACTTGTACACAAGGGTGATGTTTCTTCGAGCGACAACTAGGGCCACAGGACCGATCCGGCCTAGGAGAAGACATGGTATAGTTGATGCTGGTTAGACAACCAGGAATTTAGAGGCTTACAGTGGGGCTCGCTACCTGCATTGATCGACTCACCGTCTCTCCTACCTACGCCGCAGATGGCTTGAATTATCAATAACCTTTCATAAGATGATTCGGTGTGCTGAGCGACAATCCGCATGCACGGTATTGGTTGAGTCATAAGAAATATAAGCACGGTACGGATGAGTTAAGATATGTGTGCATGGTTTGCAACACAACAATTATGGAGCCTAAGATTTGGTTATAGCAAAGACACGTGCTTCGGTACGAGATGTGACGTCGAGTTTTTGAGTCATTGACACAAGTTTATGAGTTTATGTTTGAGACATTTGACATGACAAAAAGAGTATGATTCACATTGCTGCAAGACACGGCCACAATATTGCACACAGGGGTTTTGTTGCATGATCACAAGGATTTGAAGCACGATCACGTTGGTTGCAACACGAGTAGGCCAGGAGTCTATGTAATCAAATTGATCCTAAGGCAATATTAGAAAGACAACAAAAGAATAAGTTGCACTCACTAAAATAATGTGTTAATTTTATATGGATGGACGAGAGACTCACTCACCAGTATTTTTGTGTACGGATACCCCACCAGTTTTCATGTGCAGGTACAGTTATCAGTATGCACAAGGCGGAGCTCGCTTGGACGTGCTGAGGCATGGAGTTCCTTGGCATTTTGAGACGTACGATCGCGTTGGAGTTTTCACTTATACGAGACATAATTTATGGACATCGCCTTCCGAAGCATTTTCAAGTTGTAAGCCTAATGTCATATTATATTCCATTGAGAGATGGAAGAGAGGAGTGACTTATATTCAGAAAGAGAGTGTGTAGGACCGTTGAGTACCTCTAGAGGGGGGTGAATAAAGTGAGTGCGAGTACAGCGGAAAATAATCACCAATTAAAAATTTAAAAATAGATAACTATGGCAGTGAATAAAGAGACAGTAAATAAATATAGCAAGATATAGAGATATCAAACTCAGTGACACAGCGATGTATATTGGTATCCCTCTGAGAGGACTACTCCAGTCTCGAGTACTCTTGCTCGATATTAATCCACTATGGCACAAGCTAATTGAGAGCTTGCAGTCTCTTACAACACCGTGCTTGGTGACAAGTGCACGACCGACTTCACAACACCGTGCTTGGCGATGAGCGTACGACCGGCTCCAAAAACAGAGATAGTTTCAGAACTTTGAACGACCTCTTTACAACTTTTGAGAACCAAAAGACTCTAGATCAAATAGATATTACTGACTTTTGGCTAAGAGATGTGTAGGTGGAATATGAAAACTTTAGATCAAATGAAAACACTTAGTGAAGAGAGAAAAGAAGATAAATTGATTGAGTGATTTGAAATAAAAAATTCTCTTCTGTTTATAGGTGTTTTCGAAGATCGAACTCGGACAAAATTTGGGCAGAGTTCTGATGCAAATATTTTACAAACGAACGTTGCGTGCAGATTTGGAGGCAACAAATATTTGAATTCAAACTGACCGAACTCGGCCAGAGTTCGGACCGAACTCGGACCGAACTCGGCCTGAGTTCTGTCTCAGTAAAAATGTAAAATACCATTCAATTTTGTTGCACAAAAGTGAATGGTATGTTTGGTAAGTGGACTTTGGATGGGTAGGCTGTATAGGAGAGTGGACTATGATTAACCTAAGTCAGTAGCATCCAGTCGATCTTACAATTTATATTCTAGACTCAATAAAGATAAAATACATAATAAATTATAAAATGACTCGAACTGATTCCAATGAGAATAAGCTTCAGAATGATGATTTACATGTTTGCTGATGTAGTAGTACACTTTTTTATATTGATTTCACTTGACCTAAAATGATTAGCAGCAGTTCGTATATTTTGTGCATTGACTTAAGTCATTGTCGATTATCAAAATCGGGTGTGATCATAGAATGGACCAACAATCTCTCTCATTTTGATAATTAACAAACTTGAGTCTATACCAAAATATATCTAAATAAAATGAAATAAAAATACCTGAAAAAATAAATAGTGGTGTTTGTTGATTTTTGGTATTGCTCTTTCTTCCCTTTTGTCAATGTCAAAAAAATGGTTTTGGCTCCCCCGTAATGTGTGAAGCCAACAATGTTCATAAAAAGACAAAGTAATGCAAGATAAATAACCACAAATAACAAGATATCCACAAATAACAAGTGCGTAGCAAAATGAACTAGAAATGAAATACGAAAATATCATACATAATGAAAGATACAACCAACACAAACTGCTTTTAAATGTCTAACTGTAAAGTTTAGACAAATATAAAACTACAAATGATCATCAACTAGTAAACTGCATCCAAAAAGAACCACTAACTAAAGTCCTCATCACATCGGCGTGTCATCACCTCCAGGAGAATTCGATGGAAAGTATACAGCAGTAGGATCAAAATGAGAAAAAGTCATCTCATCATCGAACCTAGGTCCAAGGAAGCTGGGGTGATGAAGCATAGTGACTGGATGTGTGGGGTCATGAGAAAGACTCCAGTGAATGTCAGCAATACTATTTCACAACACCTGAGCCTGGGTGATATGGCGGAACTTAGAATCAAGATAACCTTGATGTCGTTGCGCTGAGAGGCAACGAAATCATCAAAGCGCTGATAGAAACCGGGGTCGAAACCTGTAGCAGGGGCTGAAGTAGCAGCAGCAGCAGGAGCCTCAGGGTCATCATCGTGAATCGGAGCAGCAGGTTCAGCACCATGAGGCAAAGGAGGAGTAGGATATAACCTAGACCTACTGAGTTCAATGGCAGTGGCGGAGTAAGGATAGGTTAGAAGATCAATTTCAAACCTCCTGAAAATGGAAGCCAAGTGCATATGGTAGACAAGATTGTGTCCCGCACTTTTGCACTTAAGCATCCATGCCATGACAGTCTTTGAAACAGAAAAGGGGATACCAAAATGAATATGGTACATAGCTGATAACTCCATAAAGGTAATCTCGTCAGAAGATCCTTTCTTTGGAAGAAGAACAGAAAATATAAACCTATGAAGTTCATAGAAGTTTTGATTCAAATGTTTGGAATATACCCTTCAAGGAACAGGTTTAGGGTGACAAAATAATTCTTTGAAGGAATCACGGGTAACACCTTCAGGGACTTGGACATGGTGAATATCCACTAATGCTTCACCTATATCAGGAACATGAAAATATTCACTAATGTCTGTGGCATTGAACTCTAGTTCCTGCCCAGCTACACAAGAATAAAAGTTATCGTTGTCTTTTACTTGTAAATTCCTGTAAAACATACGAACAACATTGTCATAAATATTTTCAGCAACTTCAAAAAAATCATGAAAACCAAGACGGTTGAAAGTAGGGGCATACTTTAAAAACATAGTAAAATTAACACGTGCCCCAGCACAATTTTTACAACCCGAAAAAGAATCGAACCAAAGATCAGAAAATTTTCTATCGAAAAAAAGTCCGGAGTCGTATTCATCAGTTCTAGTAGGACGGGCTGGACTGAAGACGTTGGTCGAAACATAATCCGAGGAAGACGATTCTGCTTGAGAGGTATCGATCTTTCTCTTTTGATGTTTGGGTGCCATTGATAGAAGAAAAGAGGATGAATACCTTGAGGTAGAAGATGAAGATGAAGAAGGTGGAGAGGACGACCACATGACTCCAAAAAGCTTGAAGAGGAGGAGGAGGAGGCGCTCTCTTAAGATTTGGAGGGGTTTTCTCGGTTGAGTTATGAAGAAAAACGTAGGAAAGAAAATGATTAAATAGGCTAGGGCCGGCTGTTCAGTTCTGGAAATCTGCACAGCGCCGACCGAACTCGGTCCAAACTTGGTCAGAGTTCAGCCCGAGTTCGGCTTGCATTTCTAATGTCATAAATACAGTATGAGTTCAAAATTTGAATCTATAACTGTTACACTTCTTCATTTAATAATTTTCATTAATAAATTATAAAGTTTTGAGTTATAAACAAATTTAATAAACATACAACATTATGAATCTGAAAATTCAAGTATGTCGAGCTCTCGCCGCATAATGTTAAAGCGGTCTTCAGCCAGTGGTTTTGTGAAAAAGTCTGCTAGTTGATGATATGTGTCAATAAATTCTAAGCAGATGTCCCCGTGTTGTTGGTGATCACGTAAAAAGTGATGACGAATTTTAATGTGCTTTGTGCGTGAGTGACATACAGGGTTCTTAGTCAAGTTAATAGTGCTAGTGTTATCACAGTAATTAGGAATCTTAGTGTAGTGCAGATTGTAGTCTTCTAAGGTTTGCTTCATCTACAAAATTTGAGCACAGCAACGTCCTGCGACGATATACTCAGCCTCAGTAGTTAATAATGCTACAGAATTTTGTTTTTTGGTAAACCATGAGACTAAGGCCTTTCCTAGGAAATGACACGTACCGCTGGTACTTTTACGGTCTATTCTACATCCTGTAAAATCTGCATCCGAGTAACCTATCAGGTCAAAGAATTTGGTTTTAGGATACCATAAGCCGATTGTTGAAGTTCCGTTAAGGTATCGGAAGATACGCTTAACGGCACTTAGGTGTGATTCCTTAGGATTTGCCTGGTATCGTGCACAAATTCAAACACTGAACATAATATCATGGCGACTAGCAGTAAAATATAATAAGCTACTAATCATACATCGATACTTATGCTGATCGACAGGTTTGCCACTTTCATCAGTGTCAAGCTTTGTTGATGTAGCCATTGGAGTTCCGATTGGCTTTACATTTTCGAAGTCGTACTTTTTCAATATGTCCTTCGTATATTTGGCTTGATTGATGAATGTTCCATTTGAGTGTTGTTTGATCTGGAGTCCTAGGAAGAAGTTCAGCTCTCCCACCATACTCATCTTAAATTCACTCTGCATACACTTAGCAAACTCTTGATAAAGTTTTTCATTAGTAGATCCGAATATGATGTCATCAACATATATTTGTACAAGAAGAATATCATCATCTAAAGACTTGATAAACAAAGTTGTATCAACTCTTCCTTTTGAAAAACTATTTTCAAGTAAGAAGGCACTTAGGCATTCATACCAAGTACAAGGTGCCTGTTTGAGTCCATATAGTACTTTCTTAAGTTTGAAGACGTGATCAGGTTTTTGAAAATTTTCAAAACCAGGGAGTTGTTTCATAAACACTTCTTCTTTCAAAAATCTATTTAAAAATACACTTTTCACGTCCATTTGAAATAATTTAAAATCATTAAAACATGCATATACACAAAACATGCGGATAGCTACTAGTCTAGCAATAGGAGCATAAGTCTCGTCATAATCAATACCTTCTTCTTGATTATAACCTTGTGCCACTAGACATGCTTTGTTGCGTAGAACTTGTCCAACTTCACTTAGTTTATTTTGGAACACCCATTTGGTACCAATTATTGATTGACCAATAGGTTTAGGAACGAGTTCCCAAACTTGGTTTCTCTCAAATTGATTAAGTTCCTCTTGCATGGCATTAATCCAAAACTCATCATTAAAAGCATCTTCTATAATCTTAGGTTTTATTTGTGAAATAAAAGCTACATTTGCTGCTATTTCAGAATCTCTAAGAGAAGAGCGTGTACTTACACCTTTTGATATATCACCTATAATAAGTGTCTCTGGATGATCTGGTAAGAACTTCAATGATTCAAATCTACGAGTCAAATCTTCCACAGGACTCTTATCGGTTCTTGCTTGTATACTTTCATCATCATTGTCGCTAGATCTGTGACTATTGAGCTCATCAAAAGTAACGTTAATGGATTCTTCAACAATCATAGATCTTTTATTAAAAATTTTATATCCCTTACTCTTAGCAGCATATCCGAGAAATATCCCTTCATCTGTTTTAGAGTCGAACTTTCCCAAGTTGTCCTTAGTGTTCAGGATAAAACAACGGCATCCAAAAACTTTAAAATAAGAAATGTTTGGAATCCTTCCAAACCAAAGTTCATAAGGCATTTTTTTTAGATGGGTCAAATTAATACCCTATTTAAAACATGACAGGCTGTACTAACAGCTTCTGTCCAAAAATATTTAGAAAGATTATGCTGATTCAGCATGACTCTAGCCATCTCGCTTAGAGTACGATTCTTCCGCTCCACAACACCATTCTGTTGAGGAGTTCTAAGACAGAAAAATTCATGGTAATATCCACTATCATCATAAAACTTTTTGAAATCAGTATTTACGAATTCGCCACCATGATCACTTCGGATACGAGTAATCATGAAGTCTTTTTCGTTTTAGACCTTTTTACAAAATAACTGAAATTCAAAAATAGCATCACTTTTGTTTGATAAAAAGTAAACCCAAGTAAAACGAGAGAAATCATCAACAATAACAAATGCATAGAGCTTACCGCCAAGACTATCGACTCTACTAGGACCAAATAAATTTACATGTATCAACTGCAAAGGTCTAGAAGTACTTACAGCGTTGATAGATTTAAATGTAGACCTATGTGCTTTGTTCTTTTCACAGTCAGCATATATCATATCTCTCTTGAACGGTATCTCATGGAGTCATTTTACCAGCTTCTTAGTGCTCAGTCGTGAGATAGTTTCCATATTAACATGCCCTAGTCTCATATGCCATAACCAGCTTTCATCTAGGTTAGCTACTAGGCATCTTTCTGTATTGTTAGTACTCTCCAGAAAGAAAATATAAATATTATCTTCTCTAATCCCTTCATATACGGGATTACCAGATGACATATCATATATGGTATATTTGTCTTTTACAAAGTTGATACCATAACCATTATCGACCAAGTGACTTGTGCTTAATAGGTTATGTTTCAATTCTGTAAATAGACAAACATCTTTTATTATAGGATAAGGAGATATACCAACAGTGTCATTTCCAATGATATCACCTCTCAGGTTGTTTCCGAAGGAGATGTATCCTTCTTTCTTCATCGATAGCGTGGCGAACAAAGATGCATCACCAGTCATGTGCCGTGAGCATCCGCTATCGAGGATCCACTTACTTTTAGCATGAGAGGGTTGAGGGTCCACCTACAAAACAAGTAGATGAATCCTTTGGTACCCATTTACTGAAGGGTCCATATTGATTAGTCTTAGGTCTCCAAATCAATGTACGATTGTCAACGAGCTTTCTTGCTAAACTACTGTGATATGTGTCTGTGAGTACCATAGTATGTGCAAGTAAGTTTTGAAAATGTGTTAGTAGAATTTGTGTTGACATGCATATGTGGTTTCTTTGAAAACCTATAAGTGAAAGCATGGTGATATTCGTGTTTCTTACATGCTTTCTGTGTTTTAGTCCTCTTAGTTGTATGCTTAGCATAAGGACTAAATTTAGGCTGTGTCACAGGTATAGCTTGTTTGCCTAACTTGATTTTTAATTTTTTAGAAACCGCATAAGACTCTTCATATTTAGCAGTCATATCTATGAGTCTTGTTCTGTGACTAAGTGCTTCTTCTTCTCTATGTCATATAACACTTGTATTTTTACATAGTTTCTTTCTTTCTTTTCAATTTTGAGGATAGCCTCATGATAGTCTACTTTAAGCTTGGCTATCTCTTCCATGTTACCGGTAGTAGATGTCTCTTTAGTGTCTTTAATGAGACTAGACCGTCTAGCTACTTCGGTTGTGCATGCCTTAACCTCTTTTCCAGATTGCTTATACTTGTCAAGCACATTTCTGTGTTCTTTAAGTAGTTCGCTGAAGGTATTTTCTAACTCATCGAAAGTAAAATCGTCATACAAAGGATTTGAGGATACCTTATCAAAATCCATAAGACAGATATTGGCATTTTCGCAGGGTTTGTCTTCTTCCTCTGAATTACTGGCATCGCTTTTATGCCAGATACTTGTATTTGTGTACTTTCGACTAGTTGTTGTTTTTCTGCTTGATCTTGATCTATCGTATGGACTGCTTTTCTTTGAAGTTAGACAGTCCTTCTTCATATACCCTGATTTCTTGCATCCAAAACATATTATTTCTTCTTCATTGCTTTCTTGGATATTTCTCTTCCTTCTGTTTGATTTCTCAAACTTTAGGAATTTTCTGAAGTTCTTCACTAGCAGGGCTTGTTCATCACCACTTGATGATTCTTCCTCGGAATCATTGCATGTTGACTTTCTAGCTTGAGCTTTAAAGGCGATAGATTTTTCCTTTGGGGTAGCTTCTTCAAACTCTTGTAGATCAAGCTCATGGGTCATAAGCTTTCCCATAAGTGTTTCCAGAGACATGGTGGTGAAATCGTTTCCTTCAATGATTGTCGTTGTCTTTGGGTTCCAGTTCTTAGTTAAAGCCCGTAGCACTTTTCTGATCTTCTCGTGATTACTGTAATCCTTACCAAGAGATTGCAAAGGATTAGTAATATCAAGAAAACGAGTGAACATCTGTGTAATTGACTCACCGGATTTCAATTTAAAAGATTCATATTCCTGTGTTAGTCTGCTAATTTTAGATTCCTTCACTTGGGAAGTACTTTCATGAGTTACCTCAAGAAGTTTCCAAATCTCATGAGATGTCTTACAGGTTGAAACTCTGTTGAACTCCATTTTGTCAATTGCATAGAACAGTGCATTGATGGCACAAGCATATAGACTAGCCTTTGCTTTTTTAGCCTCTGTATATTTATCATGGGGCTTGTCTGTAAGTATGCCATCAACTACTGTAGGTGCCGGTTTCTTATAACCGTCAATAACTATAGACCAAAGATCAAAGTCAAGAGACTTTAAAAAGAATGTCATTCGTGTTTTCCAGTAAGTATAGTTTGTTCCATCAAATAGTGGGGGTCTATTTGTGGATTGCCCTTCACCGTTGAATATTGATTTCACGACTGCCATATATACTCTCTGAGGTTTGTTATATTAGAATATAACCTGCTCTGATACCAATTATAGGACAGTTGAGCACCTCTAGAGGGGGTGAATAGAGTGAGTACGAGTGAATAGAGTAAGTACGAGTGCAGTGAATAAAGAGACAGTAAATAAAAATAGCAAGAGATAGAGAGATCAAACTCAGTGACACAGCGATATATACCGGTATCCCTCTGAGAGGACTAATCCAGTCTCGAGTACACTTGCTCGATGTTAATCCACTATGGCACAAGCTAATTGAGAGCTTGCAGTCTCTTCCAACACCGTGCTTGGTGACAAGTAAACGACCGACTTCACAACACCGTGCTTAGCGATGAGCGCACGACTGGCTCCAAAAACAGAGATAGTTTCTGAACTTTGAACGACCTCTTTACAACTCTTGAGAACCAAAAGACTCTAGATCAAATAGATATTACTGGCTTTTGGCTAAGAGATGTGTAGGTGGAATATAAAAACTTTAGATCAAATGAAAACACTTATTGAAGAGAGAAGAGAAGATAAATTGATTGAGTGATTTGAAATGAAAAATTCTATTCTATTTATAGGTGTTTTCGAAGACCGAACTCGGACAGAATTCGGGCAGAGTTCTGATGCAAATATTTTGCAAACAAATATTGCATAAATATTTAGAGGCAACAAATATTTGAATTCAAACTGACCGAACTCGGCCAGAGTTCGGACCGAACTCGGCCTGAGTTCTGTCTCAGTAAAAATGTAAAATATTTGTCAAATTCTGTTGCACAAAAGTGAATGGTATGTTTGGTAAGTGGACTTTGGATGGGTAGACTGTATAGGAGAGTGGACTATGATTAACCTAAGCCAGTAGTATCCAGTCGATCTTACAATTTATATCCTAGACTTAATAAAGATAAAATACATAATAAATTATAAAATGACTCGGACTGATTCCAATGAGAATAAGCTTCAGAATGATGATTTGCATGTTTGTTGATGTAGTAGTACGCTTTTTGATATTGATTTTACTTGACCTGAAATGATTAGCAGCAGTTCGTATATTTTGTGCATTAACTTAAGTCATTGTCGATTATCAAAATCGGGTGTGACCATGGAATGGGCCAACCGAGTGATATCGAGTGATTATAATCATGGCCTTGTGTAAAACTCCTATTTTTTTAAAATTATTTTTATTAATTTATTAGACTTCAAATTTAATTTAAGCAATTTATGATTTTTATTATTTATTTCATTAGAAATGACCTTAGCCATTGTTGAATTTTGGAACACAAGGCGACCATGAATTTTGGCACGAAAGATGTAGCAGTGTGCTTTGACCAGTATATTAGCCATGTCGTGGGAGGCCTAGCCAGAGTTCAGCCCGAACTAGAAAAACCAGGCCAAGTTGTGTAATAATGCATTTAAAGTATTTTAATTAAATATTATTTTGTATATCGATTTTTAGATGACCCGGTTTGTCCAATTCAGCCTGAATTGGGCCCGAACCAATTTAAGCCCATGTGAGCATGTAGTATGACCAAATGTGGCCATGTAGGCATATTTTATGTACTTAGAAATATTTCCTAAATTAATTTAGAATTTTATGTACAATTGCTAATTATTTAAATATTGGTACAATTATTGGTATTTTATTATTAAATAATATTTTACAAGATTGTACATATTTCTGGACCCGGATAAGAGTGTGTGGTACAGTTCACACGTTGGAACAATTTTTATTATTTATTATTACTAAAGTTATTTTGTGAAAATTAATAGGCATTTTATTATTTTTGATATTATTTGATATTATGTGATATTATTATTGTTGCCTTTTATGGAAATTTAAATTTGTGTATATATGTGAAAATATATTTTAGATGCATCATATATATAGTTAAATAATATTAAACTTTATTTCAAATTTGTGGAGAATTAACAAATATGTTATCCTATTCGATAGTATTATTATTATTTAGTTGATTTTAATGTCAAATGAATTTAAATATATGTGTATATGTTTTAAGTTGATTTCATATATGATAGATGATATTAAAAATTTCTTTTTAGATTTTGTAGAAATTTGATTGAATTCATTTGGATATATATATATATATATATATATATATATATATATATATATATATATATATATATATATATATATATATATATATAAGATAAAAAAAAAAATATATATATATATATATATATATATATATATATATATATATAAGATAAGATTGGTTTAAAAAAAAAAAAAAAGGTTGGGTGGTCGGCCCCACCACCAGCCGACCACCATGGAAACGAAATAGCAGCAGTGGCTGCAAATTAGTTGAAGGGGGGGGCGACCCTTTTCTTTTCTTTTTACATCAGTAAAACCATTATGGCCGAACCCCCCCTTAAACCCATTAGATTTATACACATAAATATTAGTAAAACCTAATCCCTTTTCAAACCCTAATTCCTTCCACCTCCTTCCTCTCCTCCTTCCTCCTCCCCTTTCCACGGCGAAGCTCGGACGCTCTACAGCGAAGCCGTGCTCGCGAAGAAGACAAAGTAACCATCGACAACAACAAACACAATAACAGTGTTCCACTTTAAGGTACCCAACTTCCCCGTTTGATTTCTCTCTCGATTCTAGTCCGTTTTTAGATCCGTAAATTCGTGTAGAAAGCCTACATGACCCTCTTCGAGATCCTCCAGGTGGATTTCGACATGGCCATCCAACTTGCTCGAAAAATCGAGACGAAGTTGGAGAAAAACCACTTTTCTGAAATACTAAAAACTGTTTTGAAACACCAACTAGTCGGCCAATTTTCTCGCTGTCCATTAAACTTTCGTAAAAACTAATTAAAGGCAGTCAAAGGCAACATAACCGAGATTGTAACGCACCTTTTGGATTCATTTTTCATCTAGTATGTAGAAAGTTACACGTTGTTAAACTTTTCCAAAAAAACTGTAAATTCTGTTTTCAAAAAGTAGAGAAACACCCCGATACGGCGTCCATCCCGACAAACCGGACGATGTGGTCGCACAGTATACGCATCAAAAGGCGCGTATGGATGTTGTTGACGTGTGGGAACTGACAGAATCCGATTTTGTTGCATATGCACGATAAAATCAGTGCGTATCCGTCAAGATACCCCCGTATCGATCCTTTGCAAATTAATTCACAAATTTGTGCACAGTCATCATATCGCGATGAAACTTGCGCCATTGGACTCGAAATATTTTTCTGCTCCTGTGAGCCAAGTTTGATCCGATTTCGAGACCGTTGATCGGGACGCTATTTTGGCGGGCCCACAATCCCACTCAATGGGCGATTTTGTGCACAGTCCGCCGGAATCCAAAGTTGGACATACCGTTGGGTTCGTCTCATCAAAACAAATCTGTAGACATATAGTTTGACGACTTTAGAGACCGTAGGTTCTGGCGCACATTTCGGTGCAAAGCGGGTCCAACGACGGACATCGTTTTAATTCGAAATTACGATTTTGCCCCTGTTCCAGAATTTAACTTTTGGACAGGCATTTCGTTGATATATCTTATATTCCAAACTTGTTCGTGATGTTTGTTGCAGCATCCGGAGTCATCTGCGAGATTTGGCTTTTCTTGCTTCGTTTATTTGTCTGTTCGAGCTACTGGATTATCCTCTTTTGCACATAACCTCAGGCAAGACACCTTACCTTTACTGTTTAAATTTCCTGCTCATATTATGCATGTTGTGTTTAATTTCAAGATTGTTTCTTTTTGAATTATATGTAGATACAAATTACTATATTTTGTGAAATTGACTTAGAGTTAAGCGACTACCAACAAATTTAGTGTGTCTCATTGACTTGCCACGATTGTACACGAGTTATGTATGAGAGTTGTGAGTATCATATAGAGGTCACTTGCGTGTGGGCTGATCCCCCGTGCGCATGCGTAGGAATAACTGTCAATAGAAGCATGATTAGAAGACTTGACAGTTATCTATATTAAAACAGTGTGGTGGAAACGACACGTATTTGTGTGTCATGGTTACAACACACGTATAGTATCATTTAGGGGGAGGGGACAGCTACTAGCGTAGGGGCTACTTTTATTTTACACATTTGGGAGATAGTGGCTCGGATGAGCGCTACGTATTACCCAGCCGATAGTGTCTCGGATGAGCGCTACTTGTTGGCCACTCTTTATTACATGCTTGAGACAGCCCCTGCGTAGAACGTTGTCCTCTAAATTAAAATTCACATAGAATGGTTAGGAACCTTTACCCATGCATACTTTTCTATTGAGCTTTATTTATTCAGTTTATCGGCATGATATTATGTGTCTTGTTACGTCCCTCTGAGGACCTGGTGATCTCTCCAGGTGTGTGTTTTCGTGATTTCTTGTAGGTGCACTAGCTAAGGCCATTCCTTCCTTCGTGATGACTGCTTTTGGACTTGTCATTGCTTCGCTCGACCAATCACTTTCTTTGTATATTTCTTCTCTATTTAAATTAGTTGGTAGTGGACTTTGTCTCCGCCCAACGATTGTATCATAAATATTCAAGTTGATTTCTATATTATTATTCCTTTCATTGTGGATGAGATTTAGTTGTTTTGGATTACTACATTTACAGCTTATGTATACATACGAGGTCCATGTATTTCGTATGTATACAGCTGGCATGACTACGTACTTGGTCCTACGTATTTTGGGACTGGTGCGTTACATGTTTTTGTGGTGGCCCATGTAGGTCGAGTTTGTCACTTCGGTTATGTAATTGTACCGATGTGAGCCTGCAACATAGGATTAGAATCTAGGAATCTCATCCATACAGCTTGACCTCTTTCCTTGGCTTCAAATTCCGAACTCTCGATCGACCTCCTTGAATTGCATCTTGCTTGATTCCTTTCTACTGTCGATTCTTATTTTCGTGCTTAGTATCAACTGGAAAGATGACTACACTAGTATATGCTCGTAGGTCAAACACATGGCTAGAATGGTTATATTGGCAATTGGAATACATTTAAGACTCTAATTGAGTTAGTAAAATTTTTCTTTAAAGTGTGCTTTAATGATTAGTAATTTGTAAAGTAGGATACTACCAAAGAAAGTTTTAACCTTGAGATTTCTAAATAGTAAACACCAGAGGATTTATAGAATTTCATACTTGGTTTAAGAAATTGATTGGCTTTTTGAGATTTGATATTTATGATTTATTGGGTTATAGTTATACATCCTTGCACAAGTATAAAAATTGATTTGCTTTTCGAATTGTGATATTTATAAGTTTTGGGTGATAGATATACATCTTTGAACAAATATAAAATTTATTTGATTTTCGAGTTTTGATGTTTATGATTTATTGTATTATAGTTATACACCTTTGAACAGTTATGAATTTGGTTTGAAAATGATCTTAGTTTTTAAAAATGGTCGTAGGAATTATTTAAATTTGAGTTGTACAACTTACGATTTTCGTGTTTAGTAAATTTTGAATTTTAAGTGGAAGTACTGATGGCGAATTTTGGTTTAAAATATTTGAAAGTTATAAAAATAATTTTTGAGAAATTTTTTATTTTAAATGATGCCCTATGATTGAGGATTTACAAATCTAATTAGAATTTTGGTAAAAAAAATAGGATTTTGACTGATAAGATTTTTGAAAAATTTAGTTTAATGTGGGATTGCTAATATTAAAAATTTTGGGAGAATTTTGAAGGATGTGATGGAAAGTTATTTTGATTGATTAAAGGAAGTTACCATTTAAAAAGTTGTGATTTTGTTGGAATAACTTAGCATGAATAGAAGTTAAAATTGATGAGAGCATTGAGCTTAATTTTTGAGATTTCTTTTAATATGTTAAGAGTTTTAGTATGAGTTATTTGAAAATTTTAGAGTGTTAAATTTTTTTGATTCATTGTGAAATTTTTATGGATTCGTAAATTATGAACTCTTGAGTTAAATAGTTGAATTTAAACGTTAATTTTGGAAAAGGTTAGTAGTAACATGATAAAATTTTGCTATGAGATTTATGAAGTGATTTAAAAAAAAAATTATGATGAATTTGAACGGCTTGGAGTGAATACAAAATTTTGGTGGTTTATTTTTGGAAGTTTAAATTTTGAACTTTTTGGAGAAAACTTGAGTTAAATTTTAATGGTAGGCCATCAAGATAGCTCTAAAAAGATAGATGTACTCCATACTAATTGCCATGCCACTCATGACCATGATAATAGTATATACACCAGTGTTGTTAGTCATCTACCTAGCTATGTGACTGTATTTCCACCTTGACTTACTCGACCTTCCTTCAATTCTAGATCTTTTAATTGCGACCTTCTAACCCATTGCATTTGTGTAATGATTTAATTGTTCCCAAACTGTATTCATTAGGATACTATCTTCTCACTAGAAATGTGCCCCTAAATTATTATTTTTACTGGATTCTTTAATTAATTTTATTTCATGCTTTAACTTGATCTTCTTTATTTTGTGCATTAATTATCACCCCGTAAACTCCCACTTTCTATTTTATAACTTTTGTCGTCCCTTACCATGACTTGGATATTTGGAGCACAACACTAGACTTTTCATCTCAACAAATTTCATATGTAAGACCTAGACAAGCCCACCTTCATGTAGATATATCATGTCCCACTAGAACACGTCTCCTTGTACACTATTTTTATGATATGACCTTATGGTCAAAATGGCCAAACTATAACCTCTACCATGATACCAAAATAATTCCTGAGTTCAATTAAGAGATCCAACCTTGACTCAATCCTTTAACCCGGTATGTGAATATGTTCTACTAAATCCCTTAATGCTGAACCTTGTGCTTTACCGTGATTGCTTGACCATTGTTCCATCACACTACTAGTTTAATTCTTGTAAGTTAGGTAGAATACCTCACCGCCTAACAAACCTTTTTCCTTGTGAACCACATTGGTAAGTTCACTTAGACTATAAATTCAGAGGACCCTACTTATCTAGTTTACCAAGCCATAAATGAAGCAACACTAGGATAACTGTATAGGTCCATACTTCGGGCAAGACTTGATTTTAAAAGAGATCTTGGACTATTTAAATTTTCCTGCATCAGTACCTCCCTTGCTCATACTTTGACTATCTCATGCTGCTAATGTAGCTTCAGTTTTGCAAGCTTATTTCGTTATCAAGCTTGATCATGACATATTTTATTGGGTGCACCCACTAACATATTGTCTAATCAGAACCGGTGCATGATGGTCTGATCAACCTATTGCACTTTGGTTCGCTTATCACATATTATTCTACGTGGATGGAGACATAGTAAACTTGTCTTAGGGTCTCATCCGCGACAGCCTTGGCAATTCTCGTTTGAATTATTTTTGCCGCCTATGAACCCCGCAATTCGCACTCAATATATAACACCGTCTTTGAAACCTTTGTTGTTCTTGTCTTGTACTTATTTTGGAAAGACAAGGCACTGTACTTGCTAGATAGACTCAAGGTATCATCTTTGGTTACACAATCGGTTAATTATACACAAATGTAGATAGTCATCGACCGACTCATGTGGCTAGATCCTCGCCTTTAACTACTCCTCATTTCTCAACCCTAGAATTATTATCGTGCCCTTCCAAATGTTCTTGAGCACTCGAGAATGATTCTAATCATTCACTTAAATCAAACTCTCAATCGTGACGATTAGTCTCCAGTTTTTCTCTAGAAACCACATCTCCCAAATGTCTAATTTATTTTCTTTGGTCTACTCATTTTCTTACTATTCTTCTAAATTGGATATTCAAAAGTTTGTTACCTTCACTAGCGATCCTTATTCAATTCCATAACCATGATACATTTCTGTATATATCGACTCCATAATTTTCTACTGCATGGTGGTGTTGAACGCCGTTTATTCACCTCCACCAAATTTAATTGCATTTTTGGTATTGACGAACTCTTCCTATTCCTCCAACCCTATCTATCCTATTATTCCTAAATTTCGAGGATGAAATTCTTGTAAGTTGGGTAGGATGTAAAACCCCTATTTTTTTAAAATTATTTTTATTAATTTATTAGACTTCAAATTTAATTTAAGCAATTTATGATTTTTATTATTTATTTCATTAGAAATGACCTTAGCCATTGTTGAATTTTGGAACACAAGGCGACCATGAATTTTGGCACGAAAGATGTAGCAGTGTGCTTTGACCAGTATATTAGCCATGTCGTGGGAGGCCTAGCCATAGTCCAGCCCGAACTAGGAAAACCAGGTCGAGTTGTGTAATAACGCATTTAAAGTATTTTAATTAAATATTATTTTATATATTAATTTTTAGATGACCCGGTTTGTCCAATTCAGCCCGAATTGGGCCCGAACCAATTTAAGTCCATGTGAGCATGTAGTATGACCAAATGTGGCCATGTAGGCATATTTTATATACTTAGAAATATTTCCTAAATTAATTTAGAATTTTTATGTACAATTGCTAATTATTTAAATATTGGTACAATTATTGGTATTTTATTATTAAATAATATTTTACAAGATTGTACATGTTCCTGGACCCGGATAAGGGTGTGTGGTACAGTTCACACGTTGGAACAATTTTTATTATTTATTATTACTAAAGTTATTTTGTGAAAATTAACAGGCATTTTATTATTGTTGATATTATTTGATAATATGTGATATTATTATTGTTGCCTTTTATGGCAATTTAAATTTGTGTATATATGTGAAAATATATTTTAGATGCATCATATATATAGTTAGATAATATTAAACTTTATTTCAAATTTGTGGAGAATTAATAAATATGTTATCCTATTCGATAGTATTATTATTATTTAGTTGATTTTAATGTCAAATGAATTTAAATATATGTGTATATGTTTTAAGTTGATTTCATATATGATAGATGATATTAAAAATTTCTTTTTGGATTTTGTAGAAATTTGATTGAATTCATTTGGATATATATATATATATATATATATATATATATATATATATATATATATATATATATATATATATATATATATATATATATATATATATATATATATATATATATATATATATATATATATATATAAAAATATATATATATATATATATATAAAAATATATATATATATATATATATTTTATATATATATATATATATATATATATATATATATATATATATATATATATATATATATATATATATAAAACTATATATAAGATAAGATTGGTTTAAAAAAAAAAAAAAAGGTTTGGTGGTCGGCCCCACCACCAGCCGACCACCATAGAAACGAAATAGCAGCAGTGGCTGCAAATTAGTTGAAGGGGGGGGGCGACCCTTTTCTTTTTTTTTACATCAGTAAAACCATTATGGCCAAACCCCCCCCCCCCTTAAACCCATTAGATTTATACACATAAATATTAGTAAAACCTAATCCCTTTTCAAACCCTAATTCCTTCCACCTCCTTCCTCTCCTCCTTCCTCCTTCCCGCTCCACGGCGAAGCTCGGACGCTCCACAGCGAAGCCGTGCTTGCGAAGAAGACAAAGGAACCATCGACAACAACAAACACAATAACAGTGTTCCACTTTAAGGTACCCAACTTCCCCGTTTGATTTCTCTCTCGATTCTAGTCCGTTTTTAGATCCGTAAATTCATGTAGAAAGCCTACATGACCCTCTTCGAGATCCCCCAGGTGGATTTCGACATGGACATCCAACTTGCTCGAAAAATCGAGACGAAGTTGGAGAAAAACCACTTTTCTGAAATACTAAAAATTGTTTTGAAACACCAACTAGTCGGCCAATTTTCTCGCTGTCCATTAAACTTTCGTAAAAACTAATTAAAGGCAGTCAAAGGCAACATAACCGAGATTGTAACGCACCTTTTGGATTCACTTTTCATCTAGTATGTAGAAAGTTACACGTTTTTAAACTTTTCCAAAAAAAATGTAAAATCTGTTTTCAAAAAGTAGAGAAACACCCCGATACGGCGTCAATCCCGACAAACCGGGCGACGTGGTCGCGCACTATACGCATCAAAAGGTGCGTATGGATGTTTTTGACGTGTGGAAACTGAAGGAACCCGATTTCGTTGCATATGCACGACGAAATCAGTGCGTATCCGTCAAGATACCCCCGTATCAACCCTTTGCAAATTAATTCACAAATTTGTGCACACTCATCATATCGCGATGAAACTTGCGCCATTGGACTCGAAATATTTTTCTGGTCCTGTGAGCCAAGTTTGATCCGATTCCGAGACCGTTGATCGGGACGCTATTTTGGCGGGCCCACAATCCCACTCAACGGGCGATTTTGTGTACAGCCCGCCGAAATCCAAAATTGGACATACCGTTGGGTTCATCTCATCAAAACAAATCTATAGACTTGTAGTTTGACGACTTTAGAGATCGTAGGTTCTGGCGCACATTTTGGTGCAAA
Organism: Iris pallida; assembly: GCA_029216955.1. Classification (NCBI taxonomy): domain Eukaryota; kingdom Viridiplantae; phylum Streptophyta; class Magnoliopsida; order Asparagales; family Iridaceae; genus Iris; species Iris pallida. The sequence continues at coordinate 4,541,894 of JANAVB010022997.1, read as the reverse complement.
GCGGGTCCAACGACGGACATCGTTTTAACCCGAAATTGCGATTTTGCCCCTGTTCCAGAATTTAACTTTTGGACAGGCATTTCCTAGGTATATCTTATATTCTAAACTCATTCGTGATGTTTGTTGCAGCATCCGGAGTCATCTGCGAGATTTGGCTTTTCTTGCTTCATTTATTTGTCTGTTCGAGCTACTGGATTATCCTCTTTTGCACATAACCTCAGGCAAGACACCTTGCCTTTACTGTTTAAATTTCCTGCTCATATCATGCATGTTGTGTTTAATTTCAAGATTGCTTCTTTCTAAATTATATGTAGATACAAATTACTATATTTTGTAAAATTTACTTAGAGTTAAGCGACTACCATCAAATTTAGTGTGTCTCATTGACTTGCCACGATTGTACACGAGTTGTGTATGAGAGTTGTGAGTATCATATAGAGGTCACTTGCGTGTGGGCTGATCCCCCGTGCGCATGCGTAGGAATAACTGTCAATAGAAGCATGATTAGAAGACTTGACAGTTATCTATATTAAAACAGTGTGGTGGAAACGACACGTGTTTGTGTGTCATGGTTACGACACACGTATAGTATCATCTGGGGGGAGGGGACAGCTACTAGCGTAGGGGCTACTTTCATTTTACACATTTGGAAGATAGTGTCTCGGACGAGCGCTACGTGTTACCCGGCCGATAGTGTCTCGGATGAGCGCTACTTGTTGGCCACTCTTTATTACATGCTTGAGACAGCCTCTGCGTAGAACGTTGTCCTCTAAATTGAAATCCACATAGAATGGTTAGGAACCTTTACCCATGCATACTTTTCTATTGAGCTTTATTTATTCAGTTTATCGGCATAATATTATGTGTCATGTTACGTCCCTCTGAGGACCTGGTGATCTCTCCAGGTGTGTGTTTTCGTGATTTCTTGCAGGTGCTCTAGCTAAGGCCATTCCTTCCTTCGTGATGACTGCTTTTGGACTTGTCATTGCTTCGCTCGACCAATCACTTTCTTTGTATATTTCTTCTCTATTTAAATTAGTTGGTAGTGTACTTTGTCTCCGCCCAACAATTGTATCATAAATATTCAAGTTGATTTCTATATTATTATTCCTTTCATTGTGGATGAGATTTAGTTGTCTTGGATTACTACATCTATAGCTTATGTATACATACGAGGTCCATGTATTTCGTATGTATACAGCTGGCATGACTACGTACTTGGTCCTACGTATTTTGGGACTAGGGCGTTACACCTTGTGCCGTTTGTAATTTCGCTGATTACTCAATAAAGATCATTTTGTTTCTCTACATCTTAAGCAATTCAACTTTTATGCTCGAGACTCTGTGCGAGGACCCCGTCGCTAAGATGTTGTAATAGGCCATAATGGTATGGTATTGCATTGCTCAGGCACAACCTAGGTTCACGTCGCATTATGCCCAAGCGAGGGTGATCGGCTCCGCGGAACCGGGGCGTAACACCTATCACATAGGTATACCTATACCACTAGTAAAACCATATATCATAAACATACATATCTACCCTTATACTAAACTTTCATATACCAAATATCATATTTATATATATCAATCCATTATTACCCATATGGTACCTCACCACATGACAGTACTTACCTATACATATATCCTTAACACACACATACACACAGTGGACTAAATAAACCTTCACACACTAGTGCACCTATACCCATATTTTGACTGCATGTCAAACTGCTCACTTTATACTAACATATAAACCCTACACCTACAGACTTGCACACAGGACTACTACATCTCTGCGGTTTCCTGTAAACTAAACTCAGATTTTCATCCTCGTGACTCCCCTTATTACACTGCACAGGTACTGCAGTTTCTAGACTGGTATACATCCTCTCACTCTGCTACATAGACAAGTAGTCATGCAGCTTACCTATCCATTCTCACTGCTGCAGTACACCCATTGCATACTATACACTCTCATATACTTATTTGACACTAGCACCCACTCTACACCTGTAGTCTACTGCAAATGTGCAATTTTTGCACTACCTAGCTCACAGGACACACATTGTCTAACTCAAACCACTAGACTGCACTAACTTGTAGCCCATACCCAACTCTACTTAGCCTATACATAATACATTCAAATCCTCTATGGAACATGCAGCCTAACCTCACTCCCAAACTTTAATTCTCACTGTAGTTATTTTCTAGTGCAATAACTGTTGTTGCATACCATACAGAGACTACAGTATCCTGCAGTACAGGTACTGTAAAACAGTTGTTGCACCTACATATATTCTCTTACTACAGTTTGAACTGCACTAACTCGTGGTAGAACCTAACATAATAGCTTGTAGTCCCAAACCTGCCTATTTCTGCTCAAAGTCCCTATAGTTGTACTACTGTTGCAGCAAACAGATGGAAATATGCCTTGCTAGTTATACTGTTATCTATCCTCTTACCTCTTCTCTCACTCATACACATATCCCTGCAGACTGTAACATAGACACAGCCTATTGACACACACTCTACCCACTGTCTAATGGCACAAACACTAGCATTCCATAGATATGTACACTACATAGGACACTTACCTAGCTGATACTGCATACCTCCAGGAACTCCCTCACAGGCCTATAACTTACCAATACTTACTGCAGAAAACTGCATTGCAGTCCTGAAAATAGCCTGTTAAAACACACACACACACACACATGAACTCTAGTATCATACATGATCTGTAGTAGCTTTATGCTAAACTGCACACATATGCAGAACCTGTTACACCCCTACACTAATCTGCAGATTGCAGACACTCTAGTTACACTCCTTGTAGTTCACAAGGCCACATATCAATCACTTACTGCATGGAGTCTCTAACTGCTGTTGTAAGTACTAATCATGCTATCTGCACACACACACACACACTCACAGACACATGCATATGGACACTACCACCCTCTACTCCCTAAAGTATAGATTTCTTCCATATGCCTGAAGATTATACTGCAGCACATTTCTATCGACTGCAAGGCTGCAGTTATCTAGCACACTAGATTTTTCCTCTACTACACTCTCTACAGGAAACTCTACGACACAGATTACCTATCCACACAAGTCCCTACCATCATGCTGCAACTGCACAGAAAACTCTACTACACTCTCTACAGAAAAATCTACAAATAATTATCACTCTTCGACTACGCTGAGCCGCAAGTCTTCTATACTCTTGTCACGACCCGCACCCACTGTGAGGGTACGAATACGTAACAACGCCCAGCCTACGCCGCAGTGTCGACGGTAGAACGTTGTTCTAGGTCATGAACTATAAGTAACATAATATGAATACTCTCCAAAAGAGAGGCCAATCACAGAAGGTACAACTCAATCACAATCTAAAGATAGAATATAGCACGATGGAAATAGATAAAGGAATCCTCAACTGAGGTACAGCATAATGAATAACAAAGTTAACAACTACCAGTCTCAATATTTCTAAAATATACAACTCTGAAAATAAGGACAACAACTAAACATGAAAAGAAAGAACAGTCTAAGCTATCTACACTATGCAAGGTATCGTCCTCAGCAGCTGCCTAAACCTCCCCAGGGGTCCAGGTCGCGAGTGTCATCTAGGCAAGCTCCAAAGTAAGGGGTGCAGTGTTCCTCATCATCCTCTGTAAAATTTTCAACATGTTCAGTCAGGACGGGAGCGAGCACAATACATCTCACGCAGTTCATATCAAGTTAGGAAATATAAAGCATGCAATAGAGTAAGATACATGAAATGCTGAAAGAAGAATGTATATGAAAAACAGCAGAAATTTGATAATAGAAAATATCTATATATGATAAGTAAGAACTGTAAGCAATTTGATCTCAGTTCAGTTTTTAATTTCAATCCCAGGTTTGGATGTGTGTGTACAACATGTGTAGATATAGGATGTGTGTGTATATAGGTGGCTGAACAGTGTCATAGTGTCAATAGTTTGTGTGGCATGATGTGTGTTTAGAGATAGGTTTCAGTTGGCAATGACAGTCCATGACAGTCCATTCATTAGCAAACAGTTAATTCAAAGCCAACCATATGTCGAAATCCATTCCCTAGTCATTAACCTAATCTAACATGTAGATCAAACTGGCAGTATTTAATACACTTGAAGATGATTCAATATGACCATAACATCAAACTCAGTTTTAACAGGAATCAATTGAATTCAGTTCTCAGGAAAAAAAAGGAAAAATAATAGTTCAATCAACCTAATATTAACACCAATTTGAATCTATTTTCCTTGACATTATCCCAATCTAACATGTAACTACCTAACAGTAGTCTAACACATTTGTATAGGGATTAATCATAGCAATTCAACATTCAAATCTTAGATTTAAAACTGGGATAAAGTTCAGAATTTAAGCTAACAAAACTGTTCAGTTGACAGTTTCAGGAAGACAGTTCATTAGATCAAAACCGAATTTCTCAAGTGAAAACCTAATCTAACTTGCAAAAACCAACTTAGTAGGAACCAATACACATTTAGAAAATCAATGTGGCAATCTAAAACATCATCTAAATCAGATTAAAATGAAACCAATTCAGGAATTTCGAAAAAGACACATGGTATTAGTGATTAATGGAAAATGAACATTTCGAAATCAAATCATGTTAATATACTGAATTTAAAGGTTGGTAATTAATCTAGCACACGTGTACGTGTCACAGGGGGTGTTTGTGTCCAACCAAGTGGACACAAACGTGTCCAAACGACCACACATTCACACACACAAAACTGTGTTCAGGAAGTGTCGTGCACGCGTGTGTGTCACTCTAGGACACGACACGTTGCACGACACATGTCGTGGTCACGTCCACGTGTTTGCCCCATATAGGGCTACGTGTCAATGGCCCTGCAACGTGTCCTAGACACGTGTCGTGTCAGCTTTAGAGCCGTATCAGTGGCTAGAATTCACGCGTACACAGCGCGCGCACGCGGCCAGTGCGGCTAGTACGAGGAGGAGAACTCCTCACACACTGCACTAAATGGCCCCAAATTTTGGGAGGATGATGTCAGTCAATGCCCTGACATTCTTCCAAAATTTGGCGTGTCCACGTGTCCGACACAGCGAGATATCCTGCCCGTGATGCAGGACAGTGCGCTCGTGTCGTGTACACGTGTCCAACACCAAAAACTGACACAAAATGACACCAAAATACCTAACAAAACTCACTAAAATTTGTAGGAACGATATAGTAAAGCGTAATACTCTAGAGGGGGGATAAATAGAGTTGGCAGTGGAATAATGCTAATTAAAAAATGTTAGCAACACAATCATAGTATATAATCACAGTTGAAATAATGTAAAGGCAGAGTTCAGAAAGCAAACACAAAGACAGCGATGTATACTGGTATCCCTCTGTTGAGGACTAATCCAGTCGGTAGAACTCTTGCTACCAGTTGAATCCACTATAGGAAAAACCGCAAGTTTTCTTACGAAGTCCTTGCAACTTCTACAACGCGAGCTTTGATACGAAGAACTCGTCCAACTTCAAATGTGAAGAGGTATTCTTCAATCAAGCCTTCTGATTACAATCTCTCAGAAACTTCTAGACCGTACCGCACTGGCAAATCGATTAGAGGATTGTAACTGGCTTGGGATCTGAAAATGAAAGCTCTAGAAAACTCTTTGGAAAGCAGAAAGCTTTTTAGATAGAGAGAAGATTGAAAGTGAATGAGTGAATTGAAATGATCGAAATCCATCTCTATTTATAGGAATTCCAAAGGGAGAACTCTGTCAGAATTCGGGCAGAACTCGATGAACAAATCTCGGTCAAATCCGCAACTGCAGGAGGACCAAGTTCCAGAGAATTCAAAAATCAAACGGCCACCAACCGAACTCTGGCCGAACTCTGGCCGAACTCTGGCCGAGTTCTGTCAGGGTTAGGTTAGGGTTTTAAAATAGATTTTTGGTGATTTTTGAAAACTTTTTTGAAAACCTTTTTGTAAACATTTTGATAGGTCATTTTAAAAACATTTTGAACTATTTTGGGGATAGCCTATTTGCCAGTACGACTCGGTGTACAACGTATTCCTAGACTCAAATAAAGTAAAAAATTATATTACATAGGAAGTACAGACTCAAGTAGGCAAACAGATCTTCAGTCTTGAACGGAGTGAATATCCAATCTTGCTTATGTCCAAGAAGCTGAGATGTCCCAACAAGCTTCGTATATCCAGACAGAGTTTTGATCAATTATTAAAATCAGGTTGACCATATGACCAATGGGCCAACAATCTCCCCCATTTTGATAATTGACAAACTATGAATGATATAACATTAAGCTTGTTCAAGCTTGTTCAAAAAAAATCAAAAAGTAGAAATTTGTTCATAACCTGTATTTAACTCAAAAAAAATGTTAGATCATTTTTAATTTTCTCCCCCTTTGTCACTTAGCAAAATAATTGCACAAGAGAAGGCTCCCCCGCATTAAATGCAGAAGACTCCCCCGCAATCAATGCATAAGTAACAAATAGCGAGAAAACAAATAAAAGAAATACAGTATAAGAATAAGAGATATAGCATCACAGGCATGTAATGTTTCTACAAATTATCATCACAGGCATGTATTGCTTCAAAAACATAAAAAAAATCTCAGGCATGCTATTTCACAGGCAGTTTAAAATGGAGAAGCAGTATAAAGAGATAGTGCTTAAACAAAATGCTGAAATAAACTGAGATGTCATAAATGAAACATCAAAAACATGTCCATGAAGATAAAAAGTACTGATAGCAAACTACAAAGTACTGATAAAAAATAAATAATAAAAACTTGAAATGTCGGAGCATTTCCAAGTATACAATAGAATATCACTAATAATCAAATCAGATCTCATCATCACTATCCTCATCAATATCATCAGCAGCGTGGCCAGCATGACCGGAAGTACCAGCACCAGAAGTACCAGCGCCAGTAGGATGAGTAGGGGCGCCAGCATAGAACTCACCAACGTAATCTCGAGGTGCACGATACCAGTCATAGGCGTTACCTGGCTGGAAGTAGGCATGAACAGCCTCATCCTTACAGTGGTAACCCGAAAAAGCTTGATCTCGAGGGATGAAACCGGCTGAATAACCAGTCTGAGCGAACCGAAGATCAGCCAAGGAGTTTGCCATCACCTGATAACGGGTGACATCGCGAAACTCACGCTCGCGAGCCATGTCCGTCATCGAGACGTGCAAAGCTGAAATATGCTGATGTATACCCTCAAAAGTTATGGCATACGGCTGATGTGGTGAAGATGGTGCAGTAGGAGGAGCAGGAGGTGGAGCTGAAGCAGTCCGGCTGCGACGAGAAAGCTGGAGTAACTTGGGCTCAGAGTCCTGAGTACAAGTCGATAGATCGATCTCGAATCGCTGAAAGATACAAGGGAGAATCATCACGTAAGAGAGATTTTGATCTCTAGCACGACAACGTCCCATCATCTGAATAATAGTCTTAGGGGCGGAAAAAGGAATCCCCTTGATAAGATGGTACATGGCGGACAGCTCAAGCGAAGTCACATCATCCTTGGAAGTGGATTTTGGAAGAAGAGTAGAGTAGATGATGCGATGCAATTCGTAGTTAAACAAGTTCAGGTTGTTAGCCTTAAACTTTCCAGAACGTACTCTGTCAGGTGCACAGAGTTCCATTTTGAAACTCGTGAGTGTAGTGCCTTCGGGGAAATCGAATTCCGTGATATCAACTAGCGGTTCACCTTCATTGGGAATACCAAGAATCTTCGCTAGGAGGACATCATTGAACTCAATGTCTATGCCTCCAACACGTGTGCTCACATCAAAAGTGTTAACTACGAGATTGCAATAGAACAATCTAATGGCATTAGTAGCTATTGGGAAGCACAGTTTAACAAGTAAGTGTAACCCTAATGCCTCAAATAAGTGACGATGATCAGAGAATACCGTCCATTTAATCGGAGCGCCGCTACATATGGATCGGGTGGAAAAGTCACCGTACCATAATAAAGCTTGATCGAGGGTTTGAAAGAAGAACCCATCGAAAGCGCCGTCGCTCTTTTGGACCGGCGAAAACAAAGAATCCGTGTGAGGATTCGAAGAGGACCCTTCCTCACTAGGAGTGGTCTTCTTCCTCTTAGACGGATTAAATCTAGGTGCTATTGAAATAAAAAGCACTAATTTGAAAGGTGGAGAGAGAGGGAGTTATACCTCATGAAAATTGGATGTGTTGTAGAGAAGAACGATCTCCGCACGATTCCAAAATTTGGAAGGATTTCACCAAGTAGATAGAAAGCAATGGGTTGGTGAATACCTAGGGTTTGGAGGAGTTTCGGGCGGCTGGAGCTGCTGTTTGAAAGTTTGGAAGAATGGAAGAGAAGAAGCTCTCGGGTTCTGTATATATATATACACAGACATCCTTAATCGAACTCGGGCCGAATTCGGTCAGAGCTCTGGCCGAATTCGCCTAGGGTTCTTTCAGGTTGATTTTTGCTACTTCTTTTTTATTGACTCGTTGCAAATATTTAATTCAAAGATTAGTTATTTTAGTCTTCAAATAACATAATTAATAATATTTTATGAATTAAATGTCATTATACAGTGACTGTCTCAGATTAGCTGTAGGAGTACTGTCCCAGCTGGCGGAGGTTCACCGGGGAACTCTTAAGTACCGCTTCGCTTCAACCGTAGTTGTGGTGACAGACAGACTCTTTATTAGCTTGTCTCTAACACAGTTTTTGCATAATGATATATAATCATAAAATAAAATCAATTAATATTATTGACGTCCAAAATTTCTAATTCTCGGCGTAAGTAATTGAAACGATCTTCCGCTAGAGGTTTAGTGAAGATGTCAGCTAATTGATTTTCAGTATCTATGTACACAAGGTTTATATCTCCATTTTGATGATGATCTCTAAGAAAATGATGTCTAATCTCGATATGTTTAGTACGAGAATGACATACAGGATTCTTAGTCAAATTAATGGTGCTCGTGTTATCACAGAAAATAGGAATATGTGTGAAAAATAAATCAAAGTCTTCTAGGGTTTGTTTCATCCACAAAATCTGAGCGCAACAACGTCCTGCGGCGATATACTCAGCCTCTGTTGTTGATAAGGCTACAGAATTTTGCTTTTTACTAAACCAAGAGACTAGAGCCTTGCCTAAGAAATGACATGTACCGCTAGTACTTTTTCTATCAACCTTGCATCCAGCAAAATCTGCATCCGAATAACCAATAAGGTCAAAGGATTTAGTTTTGGGATACCACAAGCCGACAGAAGAAGTGCCCTTAAGGTATCGGAAGATACGCTTAACTGCGGTCAGATGTGATTCCTTTGGGTTAGCTTAAAAACGTGCACACAAGCAAACACTAAACATTATATCTGGACGACTAGCAGTTAAGTAAAGTAAACTACCAATCATACCTCGATACTTACGTATGTCGACTGGCTTGCCTTGTTCGTCAGAATCAAGCTTTGTTGAAGTTGCCATCGGAGTGCCAATAGGTTTGACATTGTCCAGATCGAACTTCTTTAGTAAATCTTTTGTGTACTTGGCTTGATTAATGAACGTCCCATTATCGGTTTGTTTGATTTGCAATCCGAGAAAGAACTTCAGCTCTCCCATCATGCTCATCTCAAACTCATTCTGCATACACTTAGAAAATTCTTGACAAAGAGATTCATCAGTGGATCCAAATATGATATCATCAACATAGATTTGAATTAAAAGTAGTTTGCCATTAAAAGATTTAATAAATAGTGTAGTGTCAACCTTTCCTTTTGAAAAACCGTTGTCAAGTAGAAAAGAGCTTAGACGGTCATACCAAGCACGAGGGGCTTGTTTCAAACCATATAAGGCTTTCTTCAACTTGAAAACATGGTCAGGATTTTTGAAATTCGTGAAACCCGGAGGTTGTGCTACAAAAACTTCTTCTTTTATAAAGCCATTTAGAAAAGCACTTTTTACATCCATTTGAAAAAGTTTAAAATCATGAAAACATGCAAATGCACATAACATTCGAATGGATTCTAATCTCGCAACTGGGGCATAAGTCTCATCGTAGTCGATACCCTCTTCTTGATTGTATCCTTGAGCTACGAGTCGAGCCTTGTTACGAGTTACTAAACCATCCTCATTTAGTTTGTTTCGGAATACCCAACGGGTGCCAATGACCGGATGATCAATAGGCTTGGGAACAAGTTCCCAAACTTGATTCCGTTCGAATTGGTTCAATTCCTCTTGCATGGCATCTATCCAGAAACTATCACTACATGCTTCATCAATAGATTTAGGTTCTAGCTGTGAAATAAATGCAACACTAGAAACAATATCTCTACTGGATGATCGAGTACTTACTCCTTTGGTAATGTCACCAATTACCAAATCTTGTAGATGATCAGCTATGAATTTTAACCTCTTCGGTAGACTCTGTAGGTAGCTGGTTCCTGGATCTCCTCTAGGGGGTTCAGCTAGTGCAGAGCTTGGTTCAAGTTCAGCTGATGTTGAACTTGGTGTAGGCAGATCTTCATCACTATCATCGTGAGTCATTTGGTTCATTTCATCAAAAGTGACGTTGATTGATTCTTCGATGATCATGGTACGTTTATTGAAGACTCTGTACCCTTTGCTCTTGGCCGCATAACCTAGAAATATACCTTCATCGGCCTTTTCGTCAAACTTTTCCAAGTTGTCTTTAGTATTAAGAATAAAGCACTTACAGCCAAAAATCTTAAAGTATGAAACTGAAGGAATTCTATCAAACCATAACTCAAATGGAGTCTTCTTCGATTTGGGTCGAATTAAAACTCTATTGAGCACAAAGCAAGCTGTATTGACAGCTTCAGCCCAGAAGTATTTGGGTAGGCTAAATTGATTTAACATCACTCTGGCCATTTCGGTTAGAGTTCTGTTCTTACGTTCCACAACTCCATTTTGTTGTGGAGTTCTAGGGCAGGAGAACTCGTGTATGAAACCGTGTGTGTCACAAAATTGCTCAAAATCAGCATTCTCGAATTCGCCTCCATGATCACTTCTAATTCGAGTGATCATGTAACCTTTTTCATTTTGAACTTTCTTGCAAAAGGCGACAAATTCGGATAATGCGTCATTCTTGCGTGTCAAGAAATATACCCACGTGTATCTAAAAAAATCATCTACAATAACAAATGCATATAATTTACCTCCGAGGCTAGCAACTCTGCTAGGACCGAATAAATCCATGTGTACCAATTGTAGAGGTCTAGTAGTACATACTGCATTTACAGACTTGAATGTGGATCTTGTAGCCTTGTTTTTTTCACATTGGCTGCATACCGAATCCTTCTTGAATGTTATGTCTGGTAAACCGCGTACTATCTTCTTTGTGGATAATCTTGAAATTGTATCCATGTTTGCATGACCGAGTCTCATGTGCCATAGATGACTCTCATCACTTTTGGCCATTAAGCATCTACCTGAAATGTTAGCTTCTTCCAGCAGATAGAAAACATATATATTGTCTTCCCTGATTCCTTCAAAGATAGTACTACCAGTTGAGCTATCAACTATAGTACATTTGTCTTTGCCAAAGTTGATACCATAACCATGATCAGCTAGATGACTTATGCTGAGCAGATTATGTTTCAACTCGGTAACCAGACAGACATCTTTAATCACGGGATAGGGAGACTTACCAACATCACCGATACCAATAATATACCCTTTCAAATTATTATCGAAGGAAACATAACCTTCCTTCTTCTTCTTCGACAGTGTTGCAAATAGGGTAGCGTTACCGGTCATATGCCGTGAGCAACCGCTGTCGATGATCCATTTGCTTCTAGCATGTGAAGGGTGTTCCACCTATAAAACAGTTTGCAGATGAAACCTTTGGTACCCATTTCTTGTAGGGTCCTGAATTGTTAGCTTTAGGTATCCAAACATAAACATTTAAATCTACAAGCTTTCTCATTCTACATGCAGATGATATATGACCAATGAGGCCACAATAATGACATTGTGCATGTCGAGTGTTGAAAGCTGAGTGGTGTGCATGGTTGGTAGGTTTGGGTTTTCTAGTATAGAAGAATGCATACCTATGATCATGTTTGGGCTTAACCTTTTGGGGTAAAGGTTTTATATGGTTTGGTCTGACAGTATTTGGCTTGGGAATGTTCCGAATTCTTGGTAAGTGACACGTGTTAGGATAAGAAGCAGCAGGCTCAGGCTGTTTTCCTAACCTAATTTCCAACCTTTTGGAAGTGTCATATAACTTAGTATAATCAGAAGTGAGTGATTCCATTCTGATTTGTGCAGATTGAAGACTTTTCTTTTCTCTAGAAAGATCTTCTCTCAATTGGTCTATAATCTTGTCTTTCTCTTCGGATGACTGTTTAGTCTCATGTAATAAGAGCTTTATAGAGGAAAGCTCACCAGACTCACTAACATTAGCTCTAACCTCAGCTAGTAGGTCGGTAAGTCTTCCTATTTCTCCTTTGTACTCTTTGAGTACCTTCTTAGCGGTCTGATATTTACTACGCAGTTTCCTGTAGTCAAGCATCAGGTCACTGAAGGCATCTCCTAATTGCTCAAAGGTGAAGTCATCATATGTTTCTACAGGTTCAGTAGGTACCTGATCGATTGCCATGAAGCAGATGTTTGCAGCGTCCTCTGAATGTTCATCTTCTGAGTCGCTAGCTTCACTCTCATGCCATATGCTGGTGTTGGCATATTTCCGAGACGTTGATCTTTTCAGGTTGCCTTTTTCATACCTGTTGTTCTTCTTGCTCGATGATGAGTTGATGGGACAGTCCTTTTTCATATGTCCCTTCTTCTTACAGCCATAGCAGACAGCATCTTCTTGATACCAGTTGTTGTTGTTGTTCTCTTTGACTCTCTTCTCATGTCTCATGAATCTTTTGAACTTCCTTGCTAGGAGAGCTTGATCTTCAGCGTCAGATCCACTGCTGTCTGAGTCATCTTCAGCAGCTTTTCTGTGCTGAACCTTGAGGGCGATAGTCTTCTCCTTTGGAGCAGGCTCTTCAAAATCTTGTAGCTCCAGTTCATGAGTGAGTAGTTTACCCATGAGTACTTCAAGTGACATTGTGGTGAGGTCGTTTCCTTCAATGATAGCTGTAGCCTTTGGAATCCAGTTCTTGGTGAGAGCTCGCAGGAGTTTGCGAATCTTTTCGTGGTTACTGTAATCTTTGCCTAAGGAGGACAAAGGGTTTACAATATCCAAGAACCTCTCGAACATTTGTGTGACTGTTTCATTTGGCTTCATTTTGAACGCCTCGTACTCTTGAGTAAGTCTGCTGACTTTTGACTCCTTGACTTGAGTCGTGCCTTCATGTGTAACTTCGAGAAGCTTCCACACACTATTTGCCGTTGTGCATGTAGATACCCTGTTAAATTCTGTTCTGTCTAAGGCACAAAAAAGAGCATTAATGGCACGTGCGTCAAGACTGGCATTTTTCTTTTCTTCCTCTGTATAACTGCTTTGGGGTTTTTCAACCAAAACTCCCTCGACATTTATACGAGGTGGCTTCTGATAGCCATCAAGAATAATAGCCCATAAGTCAAAATCAAAAGATTTCAAGAAGAAACTCATCCGTGTTTTCCAATAAGTGTAGTTAGTACCATCAAACAGTGGGGGTCTGTTTGTGGCATGACCTTCACTTGTGAATTTTATAGTAGCCATGTGATATGCTGTGATCTAATAAATAATGAATAAATAATAGCACTGTTACCTCACTTTACCTGTAACACCCGCTCTGATACCAATTGTAGGAACGATATAGTAAAGCATAATACTCTAGAGGGGGGGTGAATAGAGTTGGCAGCGGAATAATGCTAATTAAAAAATGTTAGCAACACAATCACAGTATATAATCACAGTTGAAATAATGTAAAGGCAGAGTTCAGAAAGCAAACGCAAAGACAGCGATGTATACTGGTATCCCTCTGTTGAGGACTAATCCAGTCGGTAGAACTCTTGCTACCAGTTGAATCCACTATAGGAAAAACCGCAAGTTTTCTTACGAAGTCCTTGCAACTTCTACAACGCGAGCTTTGATACGAAGAACTCGTCCAACTTCAAATGTGAAAAGGTATTCTTCAATCAAGCCTTCTGATTACAATCTCTAAGAAACTTCTAGACCGTACCGCACTGGCAAATCGACTAGAGGATTGTAACTGGCTTGGGATCTGAAAATGAAAGCTCTAGAAAACTCTTTGGAAAGCAGAAAGCTTTTTAGATAGAGAGAAGATTGAAAGTGAATGAGTGAATTAAAATGATCGAAATCCATCTCTATTTATAGGCATTCCAAAGGGAGAACTTGTCAGAATTCGGGCAGAATTCGGGCAGAACTCGATGAGCAAATCTCGGTCAAATTCGCAACTGCAGGAGGACCAAGTTCCAGAGAATTCAAAAATCAAACGGCCACCAACCGAACTCTGGCCGAACTCTGGCCGAACTCTGGCCGAGTTCTGTCAGGCTTAGGTTAGGGTTTTAAAATAGATTTTTGGTGATTTTTGAAAACCTTTTTGAAAACATTTTTGTGAACATTTTGATAGGTCATTTTAAAAACATTTTGAACTATTTTGGGGATAGCCTATTTGCCAGTACGACTCGGTGTACAACATATTTCTAGACTCAAATAAAGTGAAAAATTATATTGCATAGAAAGTACAGACTCAAGTAGGCAAATAGATCTTCAGTCTTGAACGGAGTGAATATCCAATCTTGCTTATGTCCAAGAAGCTGAGATGTCCCAACAAGCTTCGTATATCCAGACAGAGTTTTGATCAATTATTAAAATCAGGTTGACCATATGACCAATGGGCCAACAAAATTAATGTACATACTTAGATCTACAAATTCATGTAATTATATTTACAAAAATCGAAAATAAATTCCTAAGTGACATTCTATCAAACACTTACACATACACATTGACACGTGTCCGATACGGACACCAAACGGACACAAAATTGACCCAAACTTCAGGGACAGCTAGGGGACTCCTAGATCTAGCCCTAAATGTAAAGAAAATAGAATATTAGATCAATTTGTGGAGTTTTACCTATAGATGCAAAAAGCTTAAAAAAGCTTCAAATGGAGGGTGTTCTCCTTGATGGCCAATGCTCCAAATGAACCCAAAACTGAGATTAACCTCCAGAAATAATAAATACACAGTAATTAGGTCCTAATGCAAAAGACTAGGATTAAAAAGGAATTAAAATAAATTTATGAGAATTTTTGGAAGGGAAAAAATACATTTTTCTTCAAAATTAGGTCAAGCTCTAAAAGAGGCAAGAACTCCTCAACAAGACATTAAATAGGGAGGGGCTATCCTATGGCTGGTCATAGGTTCAATAATTAGGGTTAGGGTTTACTAAAATGGCCCATAGGCTTAAGTCATGATCAATCAAATCATTAAGCCATAAGTCATTTCATGAAACCACAAGCTATGACTTAAATTGACTAAACCAAATCCCCTCATTCTAAACTATTCTCTAATGACTAAAATAGGTTAACTCAAGTTAGACTAAGGTTACCATAGCTAGGGTTAGGTTCTAGGCTAGTCCACTAGGTCTCAACAAGTCAAAGTCAAACTAGAATTCACCAATTCAATAAATAATCAAATAATTCAAATAAGTCAAAATGACCAAATTACCCCTAGGCTAAAAAAGATAATTAAATATCCTAATGACATGGTTAGGCTCTAGGTCATGCAGCCACTAGGATTTCACTAGCAGCACACCAAAATCACAAGTCATGACTTAAAACAGTTTTTAAATAGTTTAAAAATGATTAAAAATCACCAAAAATTATAATATGAAATAAATATCAATAATAATAATTATAATTACAAAATTTTAAAATTACCCTCATCTGGAAAAATGGGTGTTACAATCCTACCCCCTTAGAGAAATTTCGTCCTCAAAATTAAGATGATCGCACCCCTTCTAGGGCAACATAGTCAAGGGTCAATCACTTATCAATTTCTTATCATCCAAGTACTTGGTCATCAGCTGGTCAACTTCTTAGGATTTTACCTATGCTAGCTATCTAGGTGTTGGCAACTAGAGATTAGCAAAAGAAGAACCCTATAATAGGCTAGCTCTTAACTTCCTAATCCTATCAAGTCATCCATAACTAAATACCTACAAGCTAAGCACACCAATTCCAAATACCACATATATATATATGCTCAAGAACAACAACCCATCACATATATCCTAAGTATATCATCTATATATATAGACCTCTTAGTCTTAGGTGAAACTACAACTATACTCAAGGACAGGCTCTGGTCATGGGTGCCTCACTGGAAAATGTAAGGGAAAGTAATAATAATCATCAAGGCTGTAAGGCATACTAACATCCTATATGTAAACTGGTTGGTATTATAGATAACAGGAGAATTATCTGCAATGGGTTACTATTCTAACACCAATGCTAACTATCACCTCTAGAGTACAGACACTCTACAAGTCATCATATCATTATACTATGAAGGAACTACCTATGAATAAGCTCTACAAAACTAAATATCCCTACTCCTAAGTTATTTACAACAACAGAAGGGTATGATGTTCAAAAACCTTTAAGATACAATCTGATAATCATATGCGTCTGTCCAAAATCATGTTACTCGGAGTCTTTGTCATGCTAGTGAGCAATGCTACGATAATCACAGAGTCCTTGACTAAGGCACATACCTCTAGAATTATGATATTTAAAATTTTCGTATTGCCGCATGCGACGACGAAAACCTTATATTTCTACACCAGAGAAATACGTCCAAAATCTGACTATATGTCCTCACTATGCCAGCTAATACGACTATCGAAGATTTTAGATCCCATGATTGAGGTGACCTAGTCCATATGATTTTTCTCAGAAGAAAAAAAAACAAACAAACATAACACCAGAACAATAGAACATTTGATCAGTCAACAAGGAGCAGATGAAATCGAATTTCAAGATAGTTATAAGAGGCAATTGTGGAAATAAAATCGAGAAGATCGGAACCTGCAGCAAGATCTCCAATGGCCTGTGCATCCTCGACTGTCCTGGCGAAGCTCGCCCTCGCTGGTTTCCTCTGGCCTGCTGCTGGTGCTGCAGGTACCTCTACGGCTGAGAGAAATCAGGAATGATGGGAAAAGGTCTCTGTACAGGCGGATGTGCACCTCCAATGTAGCAGAAATGCCAACCTGAGTCGGTACAACAGGAGCTGCGGTCTCGAGGCCCTGATGAACAGGACGAGAGGTGGCCAGCCTCTCGATAGTATCCCCCGAACCGAAGCGATGAGATCATGTCTCCATAACCATCATGAAGACAGATCAAAACAACAAGCAATTACTGAGAATGAAGCAAAAAAATTAAAGGAGGACAGTTTATATTCAAGGAAAGACAATAAACAGCAAATTTAGATAAAAGGAATCTGATTAAGAGTTTTTCCTAGTGTGATTGAGTACCTTCAAAATATCCTAATCCTACTGCAGGCTGTAGTGATACTCTAGTTCGAATACCACTACATAATCTCGACCTGCATGGGCCACCACTAAAAACGTGTCACGACCCGCACCCACTGTGAGGGTACGAGTACGTAACAACGCCCAGCCTACGCCGCAGTGTCGGCGGTAGAACGCTGTTCTAGGTCATGAACTATAACTAACATAATATGAATACTCTCCAAAAGAGAGGCCAATCACAGAAGGTACAACTCAATCACAATCTAAATATAGAATATAGCACGATAGAAATAGATAAAGGAATCCTCAACTGAGGTACAGCATAATGAATAACAAAGTTAACAACTATCAGTCTCAATATTTCTAAAATATACAACTCTGAAAATAAGGACAATAACTAAACATGAAAAAAAAGAACAGTCTAAGCTATCTACACTATGCAAGGTATCGTCCTCAGCAGCTGCCTGAACCTCTCCAGGGGTCCAGGTTGCGAGTGTCATCTAGGCAAGCTCCAAAGTAAGGGGTGCAGGGTTCCTCGTCATCCTCTGTAAAATTTTCAACAGGTCCAGTCAGGACGGAAGCGAGCACAATACATCTCACGCAGTTCATATCAAGTTAGGAAATATAAAGCATGCAATAGAGTAAGATACATGAAACGCTGAAAGAAGAATGTATATAAAAACAACAGAGATTTGATAATAGGAAATTTCTATATATGATAAGTAAGAACTGTAAGCAATATGTGATTTAGAGTACAATATGGTTATGTAAACGGTTTAGGATAATGCAATGGTAACTCCATTGTACGTGAGTGCATAATAGACATATATAATAGTTATACAATGTTGTACAATAGGATTTGATTACATAACCAATTCTACCCCCCCCCCTCCCCAATCAATACACAAGGATCCACTCCAGTTATGTTATCTTATACAATAGTGTACAATGTTATATAATAGATGTACAATGTTATACAATAGTTGTACAATGTTATACAATAATTGTACAATGGTAATATCTCAAAAGAAGATCCATATAGTACCAATCCGTGATAACAATCGTGTCAGCATCAAGTATAGTAATCTAGAGCAAGAATGTAAATCCAGACAAGTATGAAACGGTCAGAGAATGTACTCGCCTGGTATCTGAATAGCTGAAGTAAATGTACTATCCGAGATGAGGTACCTGACTCTTAGTTAGAGCAACACAAGTCAAGATGTATACAGGGGATGATAAATGTAATCTACAATGCATCTGCATGCTGTCTAGGTCCAAGTAGACTATAGTCAACACTTGGTCAACTCTAGTCAACCACACTAGTCAAACTAGGTCAACTAGGTCAAGTCCTAGCCCAACAAGTCTCTCTAAGCCTAACCAAGTCTAGCCTAACATGTACACACACAATACAAGGCCACACAAGTCATCAACACTCATCATAGGTGCAAACATGCCATACACATAGGCTATATTATGGATATATCATATATAGGTATATATATATACATATATAGAAGGTAGGGTGTCATGTTATATGTGTGTGTACATGCCATGAATATGTGTGTGTGTTTTTAGTTCTCAGTTTTCAGAAAGAAAAGGGAATCTCAGATTGGTGTACAAGTAAACTAGTGTGTCCATGTCAATCTTAGTTTTGTGATAAAGGAAAGTGTCCATATGTGACAATGGTGTGTATAGAAACCTGTAGATGGGTTGGGTGACAATGTGCCAATTCTCAAAAAATAGCCTACAATCTCAGATTTTAGGAGAGAACTCATCTCAGTTCTTCTCATCAACCCAATCAAGTATCAACTACATTAACCAATTTCTCAGTTTTCAGATTTAGGAAACAGTGGGGGCATTCTCAGTTTTAAGTGTAAAAAGGAAGTCTTAGTTTATACCTATATATATTATATAGAAAGAGAGTGAGGGGGAAAGGTTTGGTAGTAATGTGTGTATCACAAAATATGGCATGTGTGTGTGAGAGAGAGTGTGCGTGTGATATACCCTCAAGTTGACAGTGTATACAACCAGTGTGTGTGATACACATGAGAGGACAGTAGGAACCTAATTCTCAGTTACATGTGTAGATTAGTGTGTGTGTGGGTTCAGTTAACATGCAAGGGGGCCGTGGGTGTATATGTCAATGGAACTCTCAGACTTTTGTGTGTAATGAACATTGTGAATCAATGAAGTTCTCATTAACAACTTACAAATCTCAGTTTTAAAGCCCAGGTATTAACAGTGTGTATATCCATAGCAAGCAGAAATTCTCAGTTAACAATTAAAATCCAAGGCCTAATACAATTCGAAGACTGAATTTTCTATGCTAATCATAAAACCCAATCTGAAAATAAGTTAAACCAATCTAAGAATTACGACTCGAAACCAAATAGGAATGAGGATAACCTGGGTCAGGAATTTCAGTGTTTAGGTATGTGATTGTGAGGCAGTGGTGTCTAAGGGTGAAGGCCATATGTATGTATACAGTTGTACGTACTGTCAATAGTTTGTGTGAGTTCAAACAGTGTGTGACAGTTTAAATAGTGTATAAAAACAGTGTGTGATTGTTGTGGTGGCATGTCCATATGTGTGTGGGGGTGTACTGAGCCAAGAGTGAAGGGAAAGTTGTGTGTACAGTGATATCAAAGTGTGCAATTGATCTCAGTTCAATTTTTAATTTCAATCCCAGGTTTGGATGTGTGTGTACAACATGTGTAGATATAGGATGTGTGTGTGTATAGGTGGCTGAACAGTGTCATAGTGTCAATAGTTTGTATGGCATGATGTGTGTTTAGAGATAGGTTTCAGTTGGCAATGACAGTCCATGACAGTCCATTCATTAGCAAACAGTTAATTCAAAGCCAACCATATGTCGAAATCCATTCCCTAGTCATTAACCTAATCTAACATGTAGATCAAACTGGCAGTATTTAATACACTTGAAGATGATTCAATATGACCATAACATCAAACTCAATTTTAACAGGAATCAATTGAATTCAGTTCTCAGGAAAAAAAAGAAAAATAACAGTTCAATCAACCTAATATTAACACCAATTCGAATCTATTTTCCTTGACATTATCCCAATCTAACATGTAACTACCTAACAGTAGTCAAACACATTTTTATAGGGATTAATCATAGCAATTCAACATTCAAATCTTAGATTTAAAACTGGGATAAAGTTCAGAATTTAAGCTAACAAAACTGTTCAGTTGACAGTTTTAGGAAGACAGTTCATTAGATCAAAACCCAATTTCTCAAGTGAAAACCTAATCTAACTTGCAAAAACCGACTTAGTAGGAACCAATACACATGTAGGAAATCAATGTGGCAATCTAAAACATCATCTAAATCAGATTAAAATGAAACCAATTCAGGAATTTTGAAAAAGACACATGGTATCAGTGATTAATGGAAAATGCACATTTCGAAATCAAATCATGTTAATATACTAAATTTAAAGGTTGGTAATTAATCTAGCACACGTACGTGTACGTGTCACAGGGGGTGTTTGTGTCCAACCAAGTGGACACAAACGTGTCCAAACGACCACACATTCACAGACACAAAACTGTGTTCAGGAAGTGTCGTACACGCGTGTGTGTCACTCTAGGACACGACACGTTGCACGACACATGTCGTGGTCACGTCCACGTGTTCGCCCCATATAGGGCTACGTGTCGATGGCCCTGCAACGTGTCCTAGACACGTGTCGTGTCAGCTTTAGAGCCGTGTCAGTGGCTAGAATTCATGCGTGCACAGCGCGCGCGCGGCCAGTACGGCCAGTGCGAGGAGGAGAACTCCTCGCACACTGCACTAAATGGCCCCAAATTTTGGGAGGATGATGTCAGTCAGTACCCTGACATCCTCCCAAAATTTGGCGTGTCCACGTGTCCGACACAACGAGATATCCTGCCCGTGATGCAGGACAGTGCGCTCGTGTCGTGCACGCGTGTCCAACACCAAAAACTGACACAAAATGACACCAAAATACCTAACAAAACTCACTAAAATTAATGTACATACTTAGATCTACAAATTCATGTAATTACATTTACAAAAATCGAAAATAAATTCCTAAGTGACATTCTATCAAACACTTACACATACACATTCACACGTGTCCGATACGGACACCAAATGGACACGAAATTAACCCAAACTTTAGGGACAGCTAGGGGACTCCTAGATCTAGTCCTAAATGCAAAGAAAATAGAATATTAGATCAATTTGTGGAGTTTTACCTATAGGTGCAAAAAGCTTAAAAAAGCTTCAAATGGGGGGTGTTCTCCTTGATGGCCAAATGCTCCAAATAAACCCAAAACTGAGATTAACCTCCAAAAATAATAAATACACAGTAATTAGGTCCTAATGCAAAAGACTAGGATTAAAAAAGAATTAAAATGAATTTATGGGAATTTTTGGAAGGGGAAAAATACTTTTTTCTTCAAAATTAGGTCAAGCTCTAAAAGAGGCAAGAACTCCTCAACAAGACATTAAATAGGGAGGGGCTCTCCTATGGCTGGTCATAGGTTCAATAATTAGGGTTAGGGTTTACTAAAATGGCCCATGGGCTTAAGTCATGATCAATCAAATCATTAAGCCATAAGTCATTTCATGAAACCACAAGCCATGACTTAAATTCACTAAACCAAATCCCCTCATTCTAAACTATTCTCTAATGACTAAAATAGGTTAACTCAAGTTAGACTAAGGTTACCATAGCTAGGGTTAGGTTCTAGGCTAGTCCACTAGGTCTCAACAAGTCAAAGTCAAACTAGAATTCACCAATTCAATAAATAATCAAATAATTCAAATAAGTCAAAATGACCAAATTATCCCTAAACTAAAAATAATAATTAAATATCCTAATGACATGGTTAGGCTCTAGGTCATGCAGCCACTTGGATTTTACTAGCAGCACACCAAAATCACAAGTCATGACTTAAAACAGTTTTTAAATAGTTTAAAAATGATTAAAAATCACCAAAAATTATAATATGAAATAAATATCAATAATAATAATTATAATTATAAAATTTCAAAATTACCTTCATCTGTAAACTGGGTGTTACAACTCTCTAAGGGAAAACTAATGGCAAAATTTTAATTCGGTCAAAAATAGCCCTGCATAGAAATGTGGTGGTGACTTTGTCACCCTACGACTCCGCTGAGCTATAAGTCAGTCACTGGGCATGATGTCATACAAATCTAAATTGCACTTATATAAGGCAAGAAGATAAAAACAGTAAATAGAATGACAACATTTGCAGCGAAAGAAACAGAGTCATAAGAGGTCACACAAAATATACGACAAATCTCTTTTATTGTTAAAACAGTCGATTACAAAGCCGCTCATTTGCCCCCATGAATATGTCAATTTGGCTGACAACACTCGTGATCTTCCTTACACACAAAGGATCTCGTCGTTCCATACATTATTCTTCTATATCTAAGCAAACATCCTCGGACGAACATCTTTATGTTGCCAATCTGAACTCCAATGTCTCAGTATGATGAGCGGATCTAAGTACCTGAGGAGTTGGGTATCAATACATATTGCGTACTGGTTAGTGGGAAAACCCACTCGCCAAAACCATCACTAAGTAATTATGTGAAGCCAGTTTATATGTTGTATCTTTCTATATTGACTAGTTCGCTTATAATTCATATCCATGGCATCTGCTGAAAGCTGGAAAGCATGTGTGTATGTAAGCATGTAAACATGTTATATTTGATAAAGTACATATTGAACTGTGTCACTTAACCGTAACTTTTTAGCATAATCGATGTATCTGCTTAGCATTGATACAAGGTGAATACTTATCATCCTTCCCTGTCATGTTAAAGATAACATTTATAACATAAGTATGTCAACATTTGTGTTCCTGCACCAGACATACGTTATAGTGCCTTGTTCCCTCCAAGTGGCGCACTATGTAATAGGCTCGTAGCAAGTCTGACTCAGTTGGAAACTTAGATGACTATGGCTCAGTTGGGAGCTTAGTATATAGAAAATCCTTTTCGACATCAAAAAAAATCGATTTGGACAAAGGCTATGAGAACCATTCCAACTAATGGATCAACTTTTGTTGGAATAAGTCCTAGATGTAGCAGATTGCATCTTGGTAAGTGAGCTCTATATAAAAGTTCCTTCAACGGGATCGATCTATTGTATAGTTTTCGTGAATGTTTTACTGCTTGATTTTGATGAATGTATTTTCTCATTGATTTATGGATTCATTATTGAGAACTTCAAGAGGAATGATTGAAGAATGACTCTAATACGATGTTGGTGCCATTTCAAAGCTCGTATAACTGACGCTTGATCGTTGTGAAGCGATCTCCTACTCTCGGTGCATTCTCTACTTGATGGGTGGTTCAGATCCTTCTTTTCTATTCCTTCACACTAAATTCTTATTGTCTCAAAACGTTCAAATCGAGAATACTCGGTTAAATGCATGTTTTACCACTAAGAGTAGAACTTTGGATAACTATAGCCATCTAGTATAATTATGCTTTAAAATTAAATGATAAGCTTTGCACGCGAGGCGAGCAGTTAAGGCTTGAAAAGCATAAAACTTCTTAAAACCCTAAGTTATAAGCTTCGCATTCGAAGTGAGCAGTTAAGGTTTAATAAATCTATAAACAATTAGACGGAAAGGGAATAACAAAACTCGATTGTGGCATGGTGCCTCTGGATATTTGGTGCCTACAGGTAGCCAAATCAGAACATACGACTTTGAGAAAAATAGACTGTTGCATGATTATATAGATAATACCGCTCAATTCTGTTTCCTATCATGCATATGTTTCAAGTGATGTACTGTTTACGTATTCGCATGGTCATGGTCAACTTGTGCACAAGGTTTAGCCTTTTTTGAAACGGTATCTGTGGCACTGGAACCGAATTGACCTAGGGGAAATTATAATCGTGCTTCAGTACGGAGAATTTGTGGGACCTCTGATGTAATAGTCCATGGTGTTGATATCATCGATGAACATATATAAGATAGATAGTATGCTCACATATTGTCTTATGTAGGTGGTAAATATTATCTTTGTTTTTATGCAGGGTACGGACACGGGCGTGGTAAGAAATGATACAAATGTTATATTTTACTGCTTCAAGTATGTCATCGATATAAATGTAATTCATCTAGTTCTGAATAGAAAGATAACTTTGAATGCATGTTTCCCTTAATGAGCAGTGTTGGTTTAGGCGAGTGGGTTCATCCTGCTCACTAGTACATTCTTATGTATACTAATCCCCAACTTCTCAGGTGACAAGAATGTTGTGGGTGCACATTTCTAAGTCAAAGCTGAAGTTCGGAGAGGCGTTTTCAAGCTCTTACTATTTCAAAGTATTTTGAAGCCGATTCACCTCGAAGGATTCTTAGTTTCAATATATAAAGCGATGTAAATGTATGAAACGACAAGTACTACTTCATGGCAAGTTGTCGAATGTTTTGTTATCTCAATAAATATAGTCGCAACGGTATATCCAATGTAAATACAACATTGCACTTTATTGCAAGCTATTAATAAAAAGATATTTTTCTTCCTAAATTGTATTTTCAACTGTCTGTGATTATGAGATTTCAACTTGTTGTTCAAAAGAATTATTCAAATATACATTCTTGTCTTGTACATGTGCAATTTAGACTTGTACAACATCATGCCCTAGTGAGGACGATCGATTCGGCAGAAATAGATGCAAGGATGAATGATTAGTCAAATCGGGACGTGACATACATTAGCATGTCGATACTTATCTATATGAGGTTATTGGCATAATAAGCCATGTTGGCGATTCATTTCAATATGATGGTGATCCTTCGCGTGTATGGAGCTAAACTAACCGAATGCCCCATGATACTTGTATTTCAACACATCCAGCCAAGTAGCAAGCCGTACTACAGGTTCCATAGTACCACGTGTCGAATCTCCCTACATATTTTTTTTATAAGCCGAACTGTTCCAGTGTCCCCTGTAAGTCATTCGAGGAAAAGCTTTACCGTATGGGAAAGTTGTACATGACCATGCAATATGTGTGAACAGTTAAGAAATTATTAAAAATATGCCACATGGTCTAAGCCCGAATGCAGAAACCGCACATCAACTCACATTACCATACTTTCATTTCCATATTTCGATTGGCGACCCGTAGACCCCAACACACCAAGGCACCACATCACATCCAATAGTTCCATGGGTACCATACCCCTTCCAATAGTTATATGGTTTCGAACCACAACTGTTCACTTCACTAACAAAGCCTACCATTTACATACCAACAGCTACATAGCATTGTGCCACAACTGTTCGCTTCGTTGACGAAGCCTCTTACCACATACGACTCATGCACTGAAGCACACTCCGTATGGTTATTCAATGTCCTATGACTCGTGTACTGATGCATGCTTCGATATAGTTATTCAATGTTCTACGACTTAGTATTTGACATACGAGGTGATATACATTTATCTAATCTACTCAACTAGGCATCAATAAATAACTATGTTACCAGCACACAAGGGATACATTTTTATTAAGGCATAAAGGAGTAGAAAAGAAGGGCCAAAGCCTACCCACCTATGTTGATACTGTCTGATTCTTGAACTATGTAATTCAGTATGATTCATGATCTTCTTAACCGGTATAACCATATGAGCATCTCACGCACCTCAATCATCCAATCGGACCAAATTAAGTAAGATTGCACCACAGCCCAAATCTCATTATCTCTATATTATTCTGAACTAACCCATTGATCCATCTAAGATGCTGACTCGGAACCAACTATCTGCAATAGGGCAAAATATCGACCTCAGAGAACTCTGCATAAAACCTACACATGAAACAAAACTCAAATTGATAGTTTTTTGAATCAATAAACCATCGTAATGTACCATGCAGAGTAGGACATTTATTTAAATAAGTATTAATTCGATGTGAAGGCTTTACACAGAGTTCTCTGAGGTCGATATTTGCCTCGTTGTAGGCTTTACACATTATTAATTTTGATTCACCGTCGTTTTTATGTTTCTAACATTCGCGCAAATTCTTCAACACACCACAGTACTCCCTACAGCTCCATTTGAATTCAGCATACCACTTAGTCTGGATCGTATACATATTTTGGGCATCCTAGAAATATATACATTTCAGCCAAGGCCAATGATAGTGTTACTACCACATTTCTAGTTTGAGGGTATTTTTGTCATTTTTGGGGTTATTTGAATTTATTAGAATTTATTTGAATTTATGGGAATTTTTAGGATTTATTTTAGAATTGTTTGAATGAAGGTTGACTAGGTTGACTTTGACTAGCTTTGACTTGGTAGGCTAACCTAGAAGCTAACCCTAGTTGTGTTTGGACTTGGTTAGGTCATGTAACCCTAGTTAGACTAGAGTTAACCTATGGTTTAGTCATTTAAACCCAAGTTAGAATAGAAGGCTTTTTAGACACAAGTCATGACTTGTGGTTTGAACCATTAACTAGCAACTTGATCCATAGCCCAACCCATTAGCCAAACCCTAACCCTAACTTGATGTGGATGGCCACTTAACCTAGCATTGGGAATCCCCCCTATAAATATTCTCCTCCATTTAGGGCTAGCCTCTTTAGGAAAGAACAAGTTTAGAAAGAGGTGAGTCTCCATCTTCATAAATTTCTAGAAAATC
Source organism: Iris pallida (assembly GCA_029216955.1). Taxonomy (NCBI): domain Eukaryota; kingdom Viridiplantae; phylum Streptophyta; class Magnoliopsida; order Asparagales; family Iridaceae; genus Iris; species Iris pallida. The sequence continues at coordinate 4,514,722 of JANAVB010022997.1, read as the reverse complement.
TATAATAACTCCTTTTTAATCCAAAAAAATTGCAATAGGTTTTAAATTAAGTTTTCTTGCTATTTGTGGTGTTCAACCTCAGCTTTGGGGCAATTTGAAGAAGTTTACTAGCAAGGAGAAACCCCTTTATTGGAAGCTTTTCTTGTATTTTGACACCAATAGGTAAATCTCTATAAACACTATTAAATTTTAGTTTCTTTCCATGATTAGAAAGCCCTAGGTCTACCCTAACTGTAGGTATGCCTAGACCTAGGTTTCGTATCCATTTCGTGTTCCATTTGGACACGTATCAGTCCTAGGGTTTAAGTGTTTGATGAAATACCCCAAAGGGCATTTCGAATTATTTTTAAGAATATTTCTGTTTAGGAAATCATGTTTTAGTGTTGCTTACATGTTTCTTGTCGACTGGGGTGGATTTGGCCTTGTGTCGTGCCGGTTTTGACACTTGGACACGCCGCGCGCGCACGAACTGCATTGTCCTGCTGTTCGGGGGCTGCACCGGACACGACACGCGACTAGCGGACACGAAACTCGACACACACCACGGGGCACTGACTGACACGCCACGTGTCAAGTTTCAGATGACCACGTGGCGTGTCGAGGGAGAAATCACCAGCGCATTGGTTTTACACAAACACGTACACGCGCACATTCGGCCACTGACACGGGTTGATAACTCTGGACACGACGCACCAGGACACGAATCAGGGTGTCCTCGACCTAGCCCTAGTCCCCCTCGACACTGGGACACGATCACGAGATCTATGTCGTGTCAAGTCGTGTACACGAGCACTGGAACCACGTGCACGAGGCCTGTTTTTTACAGTTTCTGATAGTGGTCTTTCTGTGTTTAGACACGTTTGTGTCCACTTGGGTGGACACAAACACATTGCTGGACATATGCACTATTATTGTTTACATTACCAACCCTTGATTTTATATTTTAGTTAATTTTGATTTCAATATTCAGTTTACCCTAAATTTCCTGATACACACATTTCAGCCTATTTTCCAGTTTTTATATTCGAGATTTGGCAATAAAATTCACCCATTTTAATGCTGTTAACTCATGGTTTAAGTCACTAGTGTGATTCTCCTACTTGTGATCTAACTAGGGTTCAAATTTGGGGTTGTTTGGTTGTGAATCGACTTCAAATGGGGTCTTGAGTGGTGGGCTGAACTGGGTACTGTTGGTATACATGAATTGGTTTCCTTTCCATCTCTTCACTGTTCTGTAACAGTTCACCCTCACTGTCTAACCCCTATCACACACACACTGATTTCAGTTTCTGTGCACACACACAGCCACACATACACACACTGTCATGTGAACCATGTTCAGCCACACACACAAATGTACACTGAGTTTCCTATGCACTTCACTTATTTCAGATCTCCTTCAACTGTTAAAATTCCAGATTTCATAATGTGGTTAGTTCACTGTTTTGGGTTGATTCCTTGCTGTATACACACAGGCCTGTTAGCTCACTGTTTTACTTGTCATTCACACACACTCTCTTGACACATAGACACACACACGTCTCCTCTCTCTATATATATACATGTATGTATATATTATATATGAATATATAATAATGTATTTTTTTATATATATAATGTATATGTATATATATCTAATAATGTATATAATATATTATGTATATATGTGGATACACATATGTAGGAATCATATATATGATAATATGTGGGTGTACTATTATATATGTATGTGTGATATACATATAGGTAGCCCTATGTATATATATTTACTATGTGAATTCATGTGTAGGCCTAGATGCAAACTAGGTTGTGTGATGTTTGGTTTTGACTTGTGTTGTATAGGTTGAATGGACTTGGTATGCTAGCATAGGCTAGTTTAGCCTTGTTTAGACTAGTATGGACTAGTTAGACCTAGAATGACTTGTTTGACCAAGTTTAGACTTGTTAGACCTAGTTTGACCATAGTTGACCTAGTTTGACTTCTAGGGTTGACCAGAGTTGACTTTGGCCTAGATTGACTTAGATTCATATAGAATGCATTGAATTACATCTTGTTATCATTTTAGACTTGTTGTGACTTGTGCTGTTCTGATTAGGAGCCAGACACCTCTCCTCGGACAGTACATTTCATCCGAACACTCAGATACCAGGCGAGTACATTCTATGATCATTTCATATCCTGTTTAGAATTATTTTTCTGCTTTAAATTACTTTACTTGATACTGTCACGTTGGTCACACGGATTGGTACTATATGGATCCCTTCTTGAGATGTTATCCTCAGGGAGCATCGGTGTCACGCCCCAGAACCAGAATACTGGAGAGCGGGGGCAGACATAGCCAGCTACGTATAATGAAATGGAATCCACGTCACTATACGGTCACGGCTGTCTAGATATATGAGGGTTTAACTATAATCCATCAGTCTCCTATGGTCAAGAACAAGCCTATTGTCTCAATCACAAGCAACTAGTAACAGTCACAAGATATTAGAGCATCAATATACAATAGTAAGGCGTCCCATACATTACATATTGGATGATCATGAAGCTAGTCGTACAAAATGTCAGGACTAGCAAGAGTTTTAGTCAATACGTGATCAACTCTAGGATTTATCAACCCGTAGGCAGACAGTAAATAAAGGTGCAATACGAGCTAACACGTGCTCGCCGGCTAAACGCCTCAAAAGAATAATTTTACAAATAGAGTGGGAGGACAAAAGAAACCCACTCGTTGCCCTGGTTACGCCTGGTGGTCACCATCGGGCTGGAAGACAGGTGGATCCTCTGGTGCTGCTCCGATATCTGGCCACACAAAACCAGCTGGGTCAGACCCCAGAAAGAGCAAGTGCCACAAAGGAGGCTTCACTTAGGAACTAAAACCAGCATATCACAATAGAATATTAAAGATATCTTATAAGAGAAATTGATAATAATAGGAATAACAATAATGAATTGAGTACGAGGAAACCATTCAAGTAGCCAGACTGCAACCCTTAAACCAAACAAGGACCGAGGTTGCAGCCCTTCACCTGAATAGAAACCCGTCTCAAATACTATTGGTACAGTGAAGACAATAAATGAAGAGAGGACACAGAACTGCTCCGGGAGCCAGGTTACAATCCTTAAACCAAACAAGGACCGGGGTTATAACCCTTCGCCTGAACAGAACTGGACCCCTGATCTTTATTGCTAAGGCCAGTATAAATAATCATGGTATTAAGGTAAGGTAAAACATGACGAACATGACATGGGGTTGCATTAAGACAATAAACGAAGAGAGAACACAGAACTGCTCCGGGAGCCAGGTTACAACCCTTAAACCAAACAAGGATCGGGGTTGTAACCCTTCGCCTGAACAGAACTGGTCCCCTGATCGTTATTGTTAAGGCAAGCATCAATAATCATGTCATGTCACAATCTTGCACAGAATCAGGATAAGACTAAGCTGGAATAAACTCCATCCAATCAATCACGGCCAATCAAGAGTACGGCTTAATACTTTTAACTAACTAGGGTTATCACAAGCCTAGTTACTAGCAAGATACAATGAGATTATCCCAACAGCCACAAGCCCTGCAGACCATCCGGTTATCCAGGTCGAATGTCCGTTTAGGAAGAATGCAACACATGACTGTGTGCTGGAAATGTGCCCTACTCGTCGGTAGGCTATAAGTCCACTGAATGCGCCCAGATAACGGGATTGCCTGTAGCTGGAAATCTTTTCATGACTACAGAATCATTCTAGTTAATTAGCCTTAGTCAATTTCAGTAGATACCCCTGACCGTGGTACTCAGGGGTCTCCATCCTAGACATGATACAAGACAGTACTAGTTTATTTGTACAAATACAATTGTCTACGGTGTCCAAGTCCTTCATACTTGTCATGTCAGGCTAGCTGTCGTAACAGCATGTCGAGATATATCATGTCAGTTTACTTGTCAAGAGTGCGCCACAGCGGGCCACTATCGTATTCTATTCTTACAATATTATGAATGAGAGAAACTTGCATAAAATAACTAGTGACATATTCTTGATGCCAAGGAAAAGATCTACAACTTCCACGTTGGGAGTTGGGAGAAATTCGAGCCACAATTCGGTCAATTAGGACATATATCAGTTAGAAATAGTCAAAATATGCATTATGCGGCCTATTCTGCGACACCATATGCGGCCAACTGCGACATACGGCCTATGCGGCTCAACTGCGACATCTTATGCGGCCAACTGCGACATGGGGCTCATGCGGCTCAACAGCGACATCATATGCGGACAACTGCGATATGCGGCTCATGCGGTTCAACAGCGACATCATATGCGGCCAACTGCGACATGCGGCTCATGCGGCTCAACAGCGACATCATATGCGGCCAACTATGACATGCGGCTCATGCGGTTCCACAGCGATATCATATGCGGCCAACTGCTCACCAGCGACATCATATGCGGCCAACTGCGACATGCGGCTCAGGCGGCTCAACAGCGACATCATATGCGGCCAACTGCGACATGCGGCTCATGCGGCTCATGCGGCTCAACAGCGACATCATATGCGGCCAACTGCGACATGCGCCTCATGCGGCTCAACAGCGACATCATATGCGGCCAACTGCGATATACGCCTCATGCGGCTCAACAGCGACATCATATGCGGCCAACTGCGACATGTGCCTCATGCGGCTCATGTGCCTCATGCGGCTCAACAGCGACATCATATGCGGCCAACTGCGACATGTGTCTCATGCGGCTCAACAGCGATATTATATGCGGCCAACTGCGACATGTGCCTCATGCGGCTCAACAGCGACATCATATGCGGCCAACTGCGACATGTGCCTTATGCTGCAGATGAACATAGAAGTTTGACCAAAATTGTTTTGGCCATAACTTCCTCATCCGAAGTCGAAATCAAGCGAAACAAAAGTCAAAACTGCATGAAATTGAATTCTCTATAACATAAAACCATTAGTTTTCGAAAATAACCAAGTTTTAGAGATCAAAACCAAGAAAACCGAAAAGTTATAAACTTAGATCTAGAAGAAATTATCCATCAAAATAAAAAAGGCCAAGTTCTAAAGAGTCTTAAAATCAAGTAAGGAAGAGAATGGAATAATAAAACTTGAGATCCATCATGAAGCAAGTTTGCACTTGCCTAGCTCTCTTTCCTGGTAGGTGGAAGAGTAAATGGTGGAGAAGAAGAAGTGAAGGAGAAGAATAAATGAAAAAAGAGAGAGAGAGTTAGGTAGAAATATAAATGAGGGTGGTGGTGGTAGGTGGAGGTTTTCTTTTGGTTCATGATGAACCCACAAGCAAACCAAACCAAGCTAAGCCGAACCAAGCTAAGCCATATCCAATGACATGACAAAATAACCATGCAAGAAAATACGCAATACGAGTCAAGAATACATACACGTATACTAAGATACGTAATACGAACTATAGGCATTACAATCGAGTACTTCATGTTCTGTGAGTTTTACTTACATGGCGTATCACTATGCTTCATTGGTTCATGGATCACTTGTGACATGTACTCTCATGATCACAGAGTCTTCCTTGAATCCTTATCCCATTTATTGGGTTTCCTAGAATCCCCATTTATGGGACATCTATGTATCACCCTTCGGAGGCCTTTGCATGGAATCATAACATAACCTGGTTGGATTCTTGTGTATTGATTGGGGGTATGGGAGAGTAGAAGTAGACATGTGAATATTATCCAAGTAGTGTAGCATCATAATCTTTCCATAGTGTAGCATCAGAATCTCCTATACCATTTACATGTCTATATTGTACTCTGACTCACTAGCCACTGTTAGTCTCTATTTATAGTAGATATTTCTATTACAGCTCTCTCTCTCTCTCTCTCTCTGTTTACATACTGTATTTCCTTCAGTACCTGTATCTTACTTTACTGCATGATTATATTTTCTAACCTGCTATGAACTGTTGAGATGTACTGTGCTCGCTCCTGTCCTGACTGGACCTGTTGAAATATTACAGAGGACGAGGAGGAGGCCTGTGTGGATACCTTCTACGGGGCAGCCCTAGACGACACTTGTGAGCTGGACTCTCAGGAGGACCCAGCTCTAGCTGAGGATATTACCCCTATTGCCTAAACTAGCTTAGTTATGCCTTATCTTATTTATGTTGTCTTGAGACTAGTAGTTAGACTTTATTTCAGTCTTGAGATCTGAGTTGTATATATTCTTTCATATTCAGTAGCTGAGACCATATATTTCTGGATATTGCTGGGATGTTATCTTAGACTTTCTGATCACCTGTATTTCCTTGAGTTCTATATCATATCGTGCTTTCTTCTTCCTTAGTTGTGATTGAGTTTATTTACTGCTTTGTCACCCCCATTCGGGGAGTATAAACTGCTTAGAATTATATTGTTAGATATTGTGACCTAGGACAGCGTTCTACCGTCGATACTGCGGCGTAGGCTGGACGTACCCACGTCTTGTGCCCTTACTCTAGGGTGCGGGTCGTGACAGATAGAGAAATCGAACAAGCTACAAGTGCAACTTCATTCCTGAATAGTAACTATTCCATACTCTCGACTGAACTGATCATAGCGTCCATTCCTATAACTCTTTTTCATATACATTATTCAATAATACATGACTCTCCATCCATAAATCACTGCACCATACTGATTCATAATTGTATCATGTATCTATACTTTTCTATTAATAATCTAACACATGCTTGCATTAAGCCATTCTGCATCCAAATGAAACGAGTCTTCGCAACACCTTCACATCCAACTGTTATTTACCTCTCGTATAACTCAAGTCTCCATTCGACCATTGTTGAAACCTCGCTGATAAGATTAAGTCCAATATATTCAAAAATATTTTACCTATAATCATACTACGCCTTAGACACAACTATTTCGATATAATCACCATTCTCTGGATTGCCAACACATCAACATATGGGCCTACTCAGACACCACACTTAAATCCTTCCAACACAAGGGGTCAACATAAATCGATGATATCATTGTTTACCAATCTGCAATGAAATCCTACTCCTCAATTTAGTCCATCTCCAATTCTCAAAAGTACTCTGATATGTTATCGCATCCTTTCAATATATCCCTCTATCATTGATCAAATCAATAACCCACACTAACTATCATTCGGTTTTCTACACCAAATTCAAAGTCACAACGTATTCAATAATTCTACTAAAGCATTTTTTATTGCTCACCTTGAATCTCTAACAACTTGTATTCTGATCTATACTATAAAACCAACTATGCTCAAAGGCAACAATTTCTCCTACACAAAAGTTTCATCCAACACATCTTATACACGACCAATCCTCTATCAAGTATGAAGTCATCAATAAACTTTCTTCCATTCCAATACTAACTTGTCTGTCTCGCTAGCTCCGATCGTAAGTCCAACACAAATAAGCTCAATCTTTACCTGAATCCAAATCTATCAACATAAATCCGAAGGTCGTTCCTTTATCCCTCACTCTCGTACGTAACATAATACTCGCAACCGTCTTTCCGCATCGCTATGATAAGTTCATCCATCAATATTTATTTTGATCATCGACCAACAAAATAATTTAAGTATGCATTCAGCCGACCATTAAAATCTAACTATATTATTTATAACCAAAGATTATTCCATCAAATCCTGAAACTAATATTCGATCGCTTAGACTTATCTTCAACATGCACCACTTAATATTTATCCTCGATGCAATTCTTTATGTGATACCATTGGGGTCATCATTCCTAACAATTCTTTGGGACTCTATACCAATCAAAAAAATAATCCTTCATATCTGGGCAACTAATGCGCCACTACCATCTGAATAACTTATGTACTACCATCGACGATTCCTCTAACCAAGAAAGCATATATCCATCTAGGGTTCGAGTCTATCTACCAAGGTCAATATTTGAGATACTATACTCAGAGGATGGACAATTAGTACGAACCATGCTATATCATATACTGGGACCAAACAATAACCTAACAATTCTTTCGGACTCTATACCAATCAAAAAAATAATCCTTCCTATCTGGGCAACTAATGCGCCACTACCATCTGAATAACTTATGTACTACCATCGACGATTCCTCTAACCAAGAAAGCATATATCCATCTAGGGTCCGAGTCTATCTACCAAGGTCAATATTTGAGATACTATACTCAGTGAAACCATCCTCAATAACTTTATAGTTTAGCCATGAATCCATCACGTAAATTATCATTTCCTTGTCAACATTATCAGTCTAGTTACTTTCAAATATGAAAGCCTAAGCTTACTCCAATTTGGATCATTACAGCACACATAAGTTCCCGCATATTTGACTCGTTCATGCTATACGTTAAATCGTCCTGACATCACAATTACCTTCAATATTCAATTCTGTTGTAATCCTTGCTTCCATTTTATTTTCCAAAATATATATTCCAACGAGTCTTACTAATGCTATACTTATTCTAATATGCTATGTCTATTCAGATACCATAAGGGTCCACTTCGAATATGCACCATTAACATTAACTTGACTCCCATCGCATTCATCCATGTTTCATAAAGAACTTTTTTATATCCGTTACACCGTCTCACAATTAGTCGCATCCCACTTTATCTCGATCATGTAACCGGGTTACTGACTGTCATACATTGAAATCTTGAAGTAATAACGACCATATCCTCTAAGTTTAATGTGACTCAATTATATTGCTCCTCCATACTCAAACTAGTTTCATTCTATGCGACCAACAATTTCCTTACGCTTACAAAATTTGTGTCCCGTGTTTGTTACTCTTCAGTACAAAAGAATCCCGTGTGCACATATGTAATCCCTTGTGCACATGTGTACACATACGAATTATATGTTTCCTTAGGCTTGATTATTTGCGTCAACCAACATTCCATCAAACTCCCAAATTGTGCCACCAGATTATGACATTCAAATCTTCTATCAAATCGATCCAATCATATCCTTGATGTATAATCCTTTCATTATTCTCAGCAAATCGTACAACTTATACTTGTGAATTCACGTCTGACATATCCTCCGTTGATACGAGACTGTGTGTGTTCGTTTTAACCAAATGCATCGAAGAATACTTGAATCAAATACTGACATATGAATTCCCAACTGAGTCTCAATACCCTTCCTTCGCAGGAAGACCTACCGTATCCATAAAAAATGTTTCGTTGCACCCATCACTATGTGGTATGGTATATACCACTCAGAATTTGAGTCACTCCTAGCACCATACTCTATATTTATCCGATATCTATTCCGAACTAACCATCCCAAGGTGATCCTGCTGATCACAAACATAACTTCCATTTACTCAAGTCCGATACGTAACCAAACCGACCCATCTCTATCAACTTACGATTTTTCGATCCCATTTGTTGCATCTTATGCAACATTTCCTTTCCGATATTCCAAGCCATTACTTAAATACGTTCACCACATTTGTTATCCTTTCGATGTTTCCATATACAATATTCCCACATACATGATATCGTCCGACAAATCAACTTGCCATATTGATGCAACGAACATCTCCCAGATCGACTTGATGCACTAATACAACAACGTCACATGGCGTTACTCGGTATCATTGAAAATTTATAAAACATACATGCAGCAATCATACACAACATTATATAGATTTATTGTATGAAACATCCAGTGTAGCAACTAGTAGAGTTAAGAGTCATTCGATCGCGAAAGCAACTTAGGATTGAAAAGAAACAAAAGGAGTGTCCGAGAAAGTGAAACCTAGTGCTCTGATATCATTTGTCATGCCCTGACTCCACTGAGCCGAAAGTCAACCATTTGGCATGATATCGTACAAGTCTAAATTGCACATGTATAAGACAAGAAGATAAAATAGTAAATGGAGTATCTCAAATGACAACATTTACAGTGAAAGAAACGGAGTCATAAGAGGTCACACAAAATATACAAAAACAAATCTCTTTTTATTAATACAACAGGTGATTATAAAGGCTCTCAATATTCCCATGAATATGTCAAGTTGGCTTACAACACTCATGATCTCTCTTGTTCACAAAAGATCTCGTTATTCCATACATCATGTCTTATATATCAAAGCAAACATCATCTGTCGAACATCTTTATGTTGCCAAACCAACCTCCAATGCTTCAGTACGATGAGCGGATCTCAGTACCTGAGGAGTTGGGTATCAGTACATATCATGTACTAGTGAGTGGGGAAACCCACTCGTCTAAACCAGTAATAAGTAATCATGTGAAGCATATAGTTTATATGGTAATCTTTTTATATTGAACTAGATTGATTATAATTCATATCCATGGCATATACTGAAAGCAGAAAAAAAATGTATGCATGTAAATATGTCATACTTGATAGCGTAAGTAAAATAAAAATACATATTAAACCGCGTCACTTAACAATGACTTCTTACCATAACCGATGTACCCACCCTTTCACTGATACAAGGTAAAATACTTATCATCCTTCAATGTCATGTTATAGATATCATTTATAACATAAGTGTGTCAGGATCTGTGTCCCTGCACCAGACATACGTTAGCATGTCGGCACTTATCTATATGAGGTCATTGGCATAATAAGCCATGTTAGACGATTCATTTCGATATGATGACGATCTTTTGTGTGTAGGAAGCTAACTTAACCGAAGGTCTCGTGGTATCCGTATTGCAACATGCCCTTCTAGTTTGGTAGCAAGCCCTACTGCATGTCCAACAATACTACGTGCCAAAGCATGCCTACATAATTTTTGCCTATGTCGAACAGTTTTGGTAGCCCCCGGAAGTCATTTGAGGGAAAGCATGACCTTATGCACAAGTTGTTCATGACCATGCAATATTCTTGAACAGTTAAGAAACTATAAAAACATATGCCACATGGTCTAAGTCCAAATGTAGAAATTAGACATCAACTCACATTACCAAACTTCAATTTCCATATTCATATTGGCGACCCGCAACCCCCAATATACCAAGACACCATGCCACATCCAATAGTTCCATTGGTATCATACCCCTTCTAACTGTTTTGTGGTTTCGAACCACAACTATTCACTTTGCTGACAAAGACTACCATTTGCATACCAATAGTTTCGTGGTATTGTGCAACAATTGCTCGCTTTACTGAAGAAGTCTCTTACCATGTATGACTCGTGCACTGATGCACTCAATGTTCTGCGACTCATGCACTGACGCACGCTTCAGTTATTCACTATTCTATGACTTAGTGTTTGGCATACAAGATGATATACATTTATCAATCTACTCAACCGGGAATCATCAAATGACTATGTTACCAACACACAAAGGGTACATTTTTATTAAGGCATGAAAGTGTAGGAAAGAAGGGCCAGAGCCCACCCACCTATATCGATATAGTCTGATTCCTTAACTATGTGATTCGACATGATGTACGATCTTTTAACTGATATAACCATATGAGCATCCCTTGCTCCTCAATCATCTAATCCGACCAGATTAAGGAAGACTGCACCACCGTCGAAATCACGCCATCTTTGTACTATTCTGAACTAACCTACGGATCCATGTACGATACTGACTCGGTACCACTATCTACAATAGGGCAAAATATTGACCTCAGAGAACTATGCACAAAGCCTGTACATGAAATCAAATTAAAATTAATACTTCCTTGAATCAATAAACCAACATAATTTACCGTGCAGAGCAGGGCATTACAAAAGTGGATGGTGGATTATTTGTTTCTAAAAGGGAGTATTTCGAGAAGATCGTTGAGAGATTTGGCATGAATGAGAGCAAGCGATGTTCCATTCTACTTGATAAAAATATACGACTTTGACATGCAGAAGGAAAGCTTCTTTCTGGTCCTCAATTGTACTGTGCACTCATTTGTAGCCTAATATGTTTGACATTAGCCTAATATGTTTGACTATTACAAGGTCAGATATTTATTTTTATGTTGGACTTTTTAGTCGGTTATACAGGAACCTCGGAAGCCTTGTTTAGAAGCAGTCTAGCAAATTTTAAAATATGTAAATTCTACTCATGATTTGGGGTTGCTCTACAAGGAATGTGCAAGATATCTCTTGCATGTTTATATCTATGAGGATATGGGAGGTGCTTTTGATGATTAGAGATCCACCTCGGGTTATTTATTTTTCATGTGGTACGATCGACATTTCTTTGTGTAGCAAGAAGCAGCACTCGGTGTCTTTTTATCGAAGCAGAGTACAAGACTTCTTCCCTTGCAGCATAAGAATATATTTTGTTGCAGCGATTGGGTTGAAGATGTGCATGTTCTAGTTGACAAACCAACTATAATTTGTGGTGACAACCAAAGTGCCTTGAAGCTTGCTATGAATCCAGTTTGTCATACGAGGACGAAACATAGTAAAATCTTACATCATCTTATTCTGGAGAAAGTGTTTGAATTGACCATTGAAATCTCGGAAGTACGGAGGAAGGACAATGTTGTCGTCGTTATATTTACAAAATTACTTTCTTAGAGACCGTTAGAGCTTTTCCATTCAGTGCTTGGAGTCGTTCACGGAATTTACTCTAAGGGGAACGTTAAAATTTAAGGTGCATTATGTGATAGATAAAGTTAGGTTGTAAGTAGCTTTCATGGACGGGTTATAGGCACTCAATATCATAAGTTACAAACTCAAAAGACACAAGTTATGTACTCCAAGGTGTTGGCACATTGGTCATGGTCAAACTTGATTTTAATAATTGATCTAACCTTGTCTCGATATAAGGACTACTTGGACAACTGCTGAGAACTGCTACCATTCAAGACTTGAAGCCAGTTTGCCATTGAGTCTGTATTTCCTTTATCAATGTAATTTTTATAATTTATTGAGTTTAGGAATACGATGTACACCGAATAGTACTGGCAAATAGGTTACCCCAAAATATTTTTTAAATATCCTTGTTTTAAAAATAAACCTATTTACAAAAGCTCTTGACTGCTTGACTTTTCAAAAAGCCAAAAATCAATTTGCAAAAACCCTAACAAAATACAAAGAGGAATTCGGCCCGAATTCGTCCCCAGTTCGGTTAGTGGACGTTCATTTTAAACTTGGTCTTCCCGCAGTTACGGATGCAACGACTATTTGCCAAGATTCTCTCAAAAAATTCTGTTCGAATTTTGCCTTTGGAAAACCTATAAATAAAAAAGAATTTTCATCATTTCAACACACTTCTCTTCTCTTCTCTCTAAGCCTACTACGGTATTCCAAAGTGTTCTAAGCTTTTTATTTTTAAATCCCAAGCCAGTTACAATCTTCTAGTCGATTTGCCAGTACGGTACGGTCTAAAAGTTTCAGAGTGATTATAACCAGAGGCTTGATCAAAGATGGTAGACTCGATGTCGAGATCAGAGGTTCAACAAATGTTCACCTTCTGATTATTCTCGAGATCCAAGAGGAACACTATAATATAAATCTGATTACAAAAGCAACAATAATCAGAAAGTAAATCTCACGTTCTTCCTCGCAATCGCAGTTGCTGACGGACAAAACTGAGATCAGAAAATAAATCTTACGTTCTTCCTTGCAATCGCAGTTGCAGACGGACAGAACTGAGTTCAGAAAATAAATCTCACGTTCTTCCTTGCAATCGCAGTTGCAGACGGACAGAACTGAGTTACAACTCAGATGAAGGAGAAGAAAGAAGAAAAAAAGAAGAGAAAAGGTTCTTGCTGGGGTGATTAAGATCACCGTTGCTCAAAGCAAGATTCGCCCCAATACGATCTGCTTCCAGGAACCAGCAAGTTCACGAAGAACTTCTGGAACGCTCGTAAGTCAATATTTGAGACTTGAATGGGCTTTCTGGACTTTACAGACTCCCTTAACTCTCTTCTTGGTACATCTTTCAAAGGAGGCCAAGGGGCTCTATTTATAGAGTGGAGTTGAGACTTCACCTCTTCTCCTATCCGATGTGGGACTAAAATACCAATACTCAAAAATAGAGTTTGATATTTTAGATCATCCCACAATCAGCATAGAAGTGTGCCAGTCCACGCCTACCCCCCGAACACTCCCGTGCATGCACGAGACATCCTGGAGTCCGCGTCCAAGTCCGTCCAACAAAAATCAACTTGCATCCTTGTTGGATTTAATCCTTTTTCCTTCTAGGAAAATACTCCCACATGGCACAAACTTGTGCCCCACTACACCTCATGTGCACACCTCAACACAAGTAATACATTATATTGAGATACTCACCATTTGGTGTAGCCGATGTAGGACTATCTTTTCTAGTCCAAAGGCAAAAATACCAACAATCCCCTACATATCTCAATATATGGGTTGAGCGTTCCCCACTGTGACAGCCCATCATGCATTAGGAGAGATGTCGCTACGACTTGAATCTTCCCGCATAGGTTAAATAACAGCATGATACAAGAATGGACTAAGCCTTGAATTCTGCACCATAACTGCAATTCTTCCTACTCACATAATGACATCAACTGTGCTTCTGGCTGCACATTGAAGGCCTTGTGCCAGCCTGGTTTCAGTGTATAATTTTTGGGCGTCTACAAGTTTACCCTCAAGAGACGGCCTGATATCTCTGTCCATACACTATAGGTGAGTTCTTTATAAAGAGTCATGGCATGAAGCAGTGCGCTTCTTTGCGGTGCTACGCCGCTATGACATGGCTTAAAGCCGAGGCTTTACCCCACCTGGGTACCTCATCGTAGTGTCATACTACTGTAGCATGAGGTCACAGGCCTCTTTGTAGTGCCAAACTACCCAGCATGAAGCCTTGCGCTTTCGTGCGGTGTTACGCCGCTATGACATGGCTCGCAAAGCCGAGGCTTTACCCTACCTGGTACCTCTTCGTGGTGTCATGCCACTGTAACATGAGGACATCATCCTCTTTGTAGTGCTGTCTACCTCTCTTTATTACGATTATCATACAGCATTAGGCTACATGCCTATATGCGGTGCTACTCCGCTGTGACTTGGCTTGCAAAGTCGAGGCATTACCCCTACCTGGGAACCTCATGGTAGAGTCATCCCACTGTAGCATGGAGTTACACTCCTTGTAGTGTTGCGCTACCGTACTTCCTGTAAAGCACTCCAGGCATTCACTCTGCCTGAGAACTCATTAAGGCATTTAAGCCAACCTTCCCACAGGATCCGTTTTCCGCAGAAAACAACAGTAGACAACAGTGGTTGTAGGTCCGTAACCTCTCCATGTCACATAGGACAAGTACCTACCGTTCCTGATATTCTTCTGGTTAATAGTCCTCCCTTGAACCAAAAGCTAGATGCCTAGTAGATTTCTCTTTGAACTAATAGCATAAAACTTTATGGTAGGAATGTAATAACACAATATCAGAATGCCTTCAAGCCCATTTTATAAGCTGTGTCATCGACCAGCTGGCGCTTGAGGTCCTTGGTGAACGGATCCGCCAGGTTCTCCTGACTCCGAACATCAATCACTGTAATGACACCTCTCTTGATGAGATCGTTCACTGCCCTGTGCTTCAACCGCATAGTTCTCTTCTTTCCGTTGAAGAGATCATTCGATGCCACCGCTGCAGTCGCCTGGTTGTTGCAGTATATCGAAATTGTCGGTATCTGCGTCCCAACCACTGGAAGATCATACATGAGCTCCCGAAGCCACTCTGCTTCATCTGCTGCGGTATCAAGTGCAAAGAACTCAGATTCTATAGATGATCGCGAGAGCATAGTCTGCTTCTTCGACTTCCACGATATAGCAGCTCCACCCATTATGAATATGAATCCACCTGTGGACCTCTCGCTTTCTAATTCTGAGTACCAACTGGCATCACTGAAGCCTTTCACTATCGACGGATCTCCGCTGTAGTGCAGTGCATATGTCTGAGTCTTCTTGAGATATCTCATAACCCGTTTCACAGCTTTCTGGTACTCAATGCCTGGGTTACTCGTGAAACGACTCAGCATTCCCACAGCGAAAGCTATGTCAGGCCTTGTGGCAGTAGTAGCATACATCAAACTCCCGATTACGCTTGTATACTCCAGCTGCCTGACGCTGTTCCTTGAATTAGGCTTCAGTTTCAGATCACACGTGTACGGCGTATCGATCCCTGGAAGATCCTGATACCCGTAACGAGTGATCATCTTCTCAATATAATGAGACTGTGACAGCGCTAGTCTAGTGTCTGTCCGGATGATCTTGAGTCCCAAGATAACATCAGCATCCCCCAAGTCCTTCATACTGAACTTCGTCGAGAGGAACTTCTTTGTCTCTGTGACACAGCCTATATCCGTACCTAGGATTAGCATGTCGTCCACGTACAGACAAACGATGACACCTCTTCCATCAGCGAACTTTGTGTAAACACATTTGTCCGTCTCGCTGACTCTGTAGCCGTCTGATCTAATAACTTTGTCAAACTTCTCATGCCACATCTTGGGAGCTTGCTTCAAACCATATAATGATTTCACCAACTTGCAGACTTTGTCTTCAAGACCTTTGACGACAAATCTATCTGGCTGTTGCATGTAAATCTCTTCGGTCAGCTCTCCATTCAGGAATGCTGTTTTCACATCCATCTGATGTATCACCAACTTATGTATAGCTGCTAGAGCGATTAACATTCTGATGGTGGTCATCCGAGTTACTGGAGCATACGTGTCAAAGTAGTCGATCTCCTGCTTCTGAGAAAACCCCTTGGCCACCAACCTGGCCTTGAACTTATCAATAGTTCCATCTGCTTTCATCTTCTTCTTGAAGATCCATTTGCATCCGATGGGCTTTGCTCCTCCAGGAAGATCAACCAACACCCAATTGTTATTTTGAGGTGATGGAATCAATTTTATTGTCAATCGTCTCCTTCCAGAAAATATCATCCCTGGTCTTCATCGCCTCATCATAGGTAAGCGGATCTGCTTCCACATGATAGGTGATGAAGTCATCTCCGAAGTTCTTCGGCCTCCTCGCTCGCTTCGACGACGGCTCAGCGAGTTCTGGTTCAATCGTTTGTTTCAACAACAACATCTTCTTGGACTACTTCTTTATTGAAAACTTCAGTTTCTTGCGCACCCTTATTGTTCTCCGGTTTATTCGTAAGAACAATATTCTTGTGCCTTGCAAATTATCTTCACGAGATTCGATGATATGATTTGACTCAATATCAAGAAATCTCCGAGCATCACTCTTCTCGGCATACCCTAAGAAGATCATCTTTGTAGTCCTAGTCCCCAGCTTCTGAATCTTCAGATCTGGGAGCTTCACATAAGCCAGAGACCCCCACACTCGAATGACATTCAAGTTAGGTCTGACTTTGAACCAGTGTTCATGAGGAGTTGCGTCCGAAGTTGCATACGGCACTCTATTTAGAATAAAAGTGGTCGTCAATGCAGCTTCTGCCAATTAGCATTGAGAAAGACCCGTAGTTAGCAGCATTGAGTTCATCATTTCTGTCAACATTCTGTTCTTCCTCTCAGCTATCCCGTTAGATTGAGGAGAATACGAGCAGTAGTCTCATTGATGATTCCATGTTCTTTACAAAATAATGCGAATTCATGAGACCTATACTCTACATCTCGATCACTTCTGAGTAGTTGTAGATCGGTTTAACGTTCAGCTTCATCCCTGAAGTCTCTGAACTACTCGAATGCTGCATCCTTCTACTTGAGAAGTCATGCGAACGTGCACTTCGAAAAACACTTCGAATCGGCCTCTGTGGAGAATTGATAAAAGTCACAGATATCTGAGTGTACTAACTCCAGATGATCAGTACTTTAGTCCAATCGTCTGAGCAGCTTCCCAACAGTCTTGTATCTGCACAGACCTTAAACTCCTCCACCTCCTTACCCCATATTCCGAAGATAAGGTTCCGGTATGACAGCTTGAGTCTGCTTCTGTCATAGAACAACTCTCAGTCCACTCAATGAAGTAACTTAATCGCCATCAGCAGAAGTTCGAACATTCCTTCAGCATCGAACATCTTTTCGAAGCATGTTCCTCGCCAAAAAATTACCATCTGGCTAGTACGAATGTCCATCTTTCAAGTCTGTATCAGATAACAGACTTTCTGAGATCAGATCGCCAAAAAATCTCTGGTACGTGCAACACGCATTCCAGTGTCCTTGTCGGTGGTTAATAACCACTGTCTCGATCTTCAAAACTTTTGCTAAATATATGTTCGCCATCGAGACCTTCGTCATAACATGCTCGTCCTTGGTGAACAGCTCTTTTGAGAGCACACATGGTCAGATGCACTAGTGTCAGACCACTAGTCAGCTACCACGCTAGATAACTCAACCTGTGCAACAATAGCAACCAAGTTAAGTAATCAAAATAACCAAGTTTAGCTATACCTGCTATTTTGGTTTGGGCTTGGATTTGTATTCACTCATGTAGTGGCCATTGAAGCAAGTCACGTGGGACTTGGACTTCTGTTGCTTGAACGAAGGACCGTTCACTTTTAGATTAGTGGAGTCCTTCTTCTTGTGATGAGAAGCCACATGCTTCCCCTTGAACTCTCTTGTCTGCACCAAGTTGGCCTTAGCCAGTTGTTTTGACAGAGAGTCCATCTTCTGTTGAGATCACATTTCGTCCTCAACGTGGATCTCTTGTAGAAGATCTTCCAAGCTAATGTCCAACTTCTTTCGATGCATTCTAGCATAGAAGTTGCTCCAACCGGCAGAAAGTTTCGAGACTATCCCTCCAACGACAAACTTGTCGACGAGGGGCATCTTCTCGTCATCTAACTTCTGGCGCAACTTCAGGAATTCCTTTACTTGAGGTAGCATCGCCATCTCGTCTTCGAAGAGCCACTTGTGGTACTTCTCGATGATAAAGTTTTTGGACCTGTTCTCATCATCTTCATATAGCTTACCCAAAGAATTCCAGATCTCTTTGGCCTTCACCTTCTTCGAATATGACTCTGCCAGAGAGTCTTCCATAGAATTGAGAATCAGCAGTTTACAGATACTATTTTCTCTCTTCCATTTGCTCTGCTTGACGAGTGCAGCAGCAATAGCTTCGACAGTTCCTCCTTCTAGATTCGTCGGTTCATCCTCAATTAACACATGGTTTACGTCCACGAGTTGAAGATTAAGGGTGGCCTTCCTCTTCCACATTTGGAAATATTCTCCATCGAATTTTTCTAACTTGTTAAAGCTGGTATCGATGAGAGAAGCACGAGAGTTCTCCATCTACAAGGATCTTGCTTTGAGATTGTTAGTCCCGGGGCTTGATCAAAGATGGTAGACTCGATGTCGAGATCAGAGGTTCAACAAACGTTCACCTTCTGATTATTCTCGAGATCCAAGAGGAACACTATAATATAAATCTGATTACAAAAGCAACAATAATCAGAAAGTAAATCTCACGTTCTTCCTCGCAATCGCAGTTGCTGACGGACAGAACTGAGATCAGAAAATAAATCTCACGTTCTTCCTTGCAATCGCAGTTGCAGACGGACAGAACTGAGTTCAGAAAATAAATCTCATGTTCTTCCTTGCAATCGCAGTTGCAGACGGACAGAACTGAGTTACAACTCAGATGAAGGAGAAGAAAGAAGAAAGAAGAAAAGAAGAAGAGGAAAGGTTCTTGCTGGGGTGATTACGATCACCGTTGCTCAAAGCAAGATTCGCCCCAATACGATCTGCTTCCAGGAACCAGCAAGTTCACGAAGAACTTCTGGAACGCTCGTAAGTCAATATTTGAGACTTGAACGGGCTTCCTGGACTTTACAGACTCCCTTAACTCTCTTCTTGGTGCATCTTTCAAAGGAGGCCAAGGGGCTCTATTTATAAAGTGGAGTTGAGACTTCACCTCTTCTCCTATCCGATGTGGGACTAAAATACCAATACTCAAAAATAGAGTTTGATATTTTAGATCATCCCACAATTAGCATAGAAGTGTGCCAGTCCACGCCTACCCCCCGAACACTCCCGTGCATGCACGAGACATCCTGGAGTCCCTGTCCGAGTCCGAGTCCGTCCAACAAAAATCAACTTGCATCCTTGTTGGATTTAATCATTTTTCCTTCTAGGAAAATACTCCCACATGGCACAAACTTGTGCCCCACTACACCTCATGTGCACACCTCAACACAAGCAATGCATTATATTGAGATACTCACCATTTGGTGTAGCCGATGTGGGACTATCTTTTCTAGTCCAAAGGCAAAAACACCAACAGTCCTCACAAGAGAAAAACCAGTATACATCCTTGTGTTTGCGTTTGCTCTCTGATCTCTACTTTTTCATTTACATATCTGTGATATATATTATGTGAAGTTGTTGCTAAAAAAATTTTAAATAGCTAATTTTTTGCTACCTACTCTATTCACCATCCCCCCCCCCCCCCCCCCCCCCCCCCCCCTTCTCCTCTAGAGTATAGCGCTTTACATTTTGTTCCTACACAAGGGACATGAGTTACAAAGCTGTCATGATAGAGTACTTTAAACAAGTCGAATAAAAAAAAATTACTTCATTTTCAATTCCACCAAATTTGTATTCATCTACAAATCTAATTTGTCATGCGAAGACGCAACATATTGAAATCTAACATCATTTGTTTGGGAGGAAGTATTTAAAAGGACCATTGAAATCTCGAAAGTACGGAACAAGGACAACGTTGACTATATATTTACAAAATACTTTTTTAGAGATCGTTCGAGCTTTTACATTCAATGCTTGGAGTTGTTCACAAAATGCACTTTAAGGACAAATGTTAAAATTTATGGTGCATTATTTGATAAATGAAATTAGGTTAAAAGTAGCTTTCATGCATGAGTTATACACACTCAAAACGGTCATGAGTTACAAACTCAAAAGACATGAGTTATGTACCGGGACATAAGTTACAAAGCTATAAGTGTGATGATAGTACAAGTCCATGTACTTTGTTATTTAATAATAAGTTGAGTAAAAATAAGTCGAATAAAAATTTATTATTTATTATTTTAGTTTTTATTTACACCAAATTTGTGTTCATCTTTACATTTATAACAGTGTTTCAAAAATCGGACCAGAGATTGACCTGGACAAGGCACTAGGTCGGATCAAACTAGTTCAACCATTAGTTTAAACTAAGTGGTCAAAGTTTAATCTCTTATGAACACTAATTTTTACAAAATACTGGATTTTTTTTAAATGTGAGACACTAGTCAACTGGATCGAAAAAATTACCGGTTCATAAATGAACCAGTTGAACGGACCCACCGATCCTATTTTAAAATACTGATTTATGACTAACTCCTGAGCTAATGTGCATTTCACACTACTATAAAAAAACAGAGAGAGAGAAAGAAGGTAGGATCTTTCTCCACTGTCAAACTCTGCAATGTTGTTGGACATTGGTCCTATTATGAGAAAAGAATGCATGTAAAGACTTATGATCAATTGTGCTTTCTGCTTACTTGTTTAACATCAATTACATTAAATACTAAACCTTGATATTTTTCTTTCCTAAAGAAAAATACTAATTGGAGTCCAGCAAGTCCATTTCTGTAGAAGCAATAATGAAAAGTCTCGTGTTTGAATGTTGCTAGTTACATTGAAAAGGTGCAAAGAGGGGTAGATGTATATTGAAAACAACTCCAGATCGTTTATCATATTTTACTGAAACCGATGAAGACACAGAGCTCATGACTTTGACTACATGATTGATGTCCCAGACGGACGGACCCCATGGAGTAAACAATTTATAATTCCCATGTGCTTGAATGCATATGGCTGTGCGATGTTTCAGGCAAACCATTCCTTGTTTCCGAAATGATATTTTGTCCATGAGTCCATTTTGTTCACCCACTAAAATAAGAATACTTGTTCGTCCTCCAACAAAAGCTTAACACTTATCAAAAAAACTAGAAAAAATTTGAGTGGCACCCCACATTTGTTACGCTTATTTAAGGTGCATCCTACATGATTATATTAATGCATAACACCCCCCACTTTGGACAGTTTCTGTCTAAAACTAACGATCAAATTTTTTTTGACGAAAATGCCCTTGTCTCCTTTTGTGTCCCCCCTTCCCGTCACACGTGGCTGCCCGTCCTCCGTCCCCCGCCGTGCTCGGCCCCCTCCACGGCGTCGCCGCTCTCCCCCCTCCCTCCCCGACCTCGCCGCTCTCCCCCACCCCCTCCCCGACCTCGCCGCACCGCCCCCCTCCACCCCTCCCGGCCATCACCACCACCACCATCACCAACATCATCATCATCACCACCACCACCATCAACCATCATCACCGCCCCCCCTCCCGCTCCGCCCCCCCTCCCGCTCCGCCCCCTAGCAGCAGCGCGCGGCGGCGGCAGCAGCAGCAGCGCGCGGCGGCAGCAGCAGCAGCAACGCGCGGCGGTGGGGGCTAGGGGGCGGAGCGGGAGGGGGGGCGGGGTGATGATGGTGGATGGTGGTGGTGAGGAGTTGATGATGATGATGATGGTGATGGGGGGTATTTTCGTCAAAAAAAATTGGTCAACGGGGTTGACCGTTAGTTTTAGACAGAAACCGTCCAAAGTGGGGGGTGTTATGCATTAATGTAATCATGTGGGGTGCACCTTAAATAAGCGTAACAAATGTGGGGTGCCACTCAAATTAAATTAATATAAATTACTTTGAAAGTGATTTTGTAAATATTCAAAGTTATTTTGACTAAATGATTTGACACGTGTTAATTTTTTATTGGAGGGTGAACAAGCACCCTTGTTTTGGTGGGTGAATATAACGTGACCGTCATGCCACATGGCTATTGGTTATTTGCTAGCTCGGATTCGTTATTAGAAATTTCTTCAATGGAAGGCCGACATGTGGCGGATGGATCAAAACTACTAGTCCGTATTACGGACAACGTATCGTTTCATTAAATTATTTACAGGGCCGGCCCAGGGCACGGGCGAGATGGGCGACCGTCCTGGGCCCCCAATTTTGGAAGGCCCCATAATTTTAAAAAAGTCTAGATATATCAACAACAAAAAATTAAAAAGGACCCAATCTGGCACAAAAGTCTAATCTGGAAACAAAACTAAAATTAATAAAACCTTATTTAAGATCAACTATGTCACAAGATCAAAGATTAAATGGTTTAGCTCTGATATATATTTAAAAAATTGCTTATGATAGCTTAATTGATGATTTTGCTTATAAAAATGCTAAAATAATTTATTTATATGAGAAAAAGGGCCAAAATTTTAGATTTTGTCCTAGGCCCCATAAACCATAGGATCGGCCCTGATTATTTATCTTTCATATCAATTAATATTAGAGCACACACAATTAAATTGATCGTTTCATTTGTTAACACCTAGAATAGAAACAAAGGACCATTAGAGAGTATTTTTGTATGTGCAATTTCTATACAGAAACTGTTTCAACTATGATAGAAATTTCCATAAAGCGCAATAACAAGTAAGATTATTGTTATAGTATCCACAACACCACAAAAGTATATATAAAACATGAATTGCTAAATTTTATGGAAATTTTCATAGACATATTGAAATTAGAAAAAGAAAAAAAATTAGCCTTAAATGGTTCTCCATGCCAAGTAGGATAAAAATTTGCTATAAGTAAATTGGGCTTCTATCCCATTCGTCATGGTACTTGAAGCAAAATTTATGGAAACTTTCTTAGTTGTTAGGCCTCGTTTGGTTCACGGAAAGGAAATGCATTCCTTTGTATTTTCCATGGGAATGGAAAAGTAGGATTCCTGTCACATTTTCTTTCCGTTGTTTGGTTGGTGTAGGAAAGAAAAGCAAAAATATAGCAATGTTCCAATAATATCCTTACATATAAAATAAAAATAATATTATAAAAAATAACATTAATGGTAAAATAAACAATAACACATGGTTACTTTTGTCATAGCTTTTGTAATAAATGTTGGAAAAGGAGGAGGAAAAATCAATCCCATGGGTCATGAGTGGAACCATATTCCCTCCAATTTTTCCCCTTGTGAGAAAATTGATTCCCAAGTTTGTGGTTACCAAACAAGGAAAGGAACAACTTTCCTTTCCTACTTCCTTGAATCCGTGAACCAAACGAGGCCTTAGAGTTTCTATGTAAAAATTACAACAACAAAAAGCCTACAATGGTTCTCCATTTCTATCCTATGTGACAACAAATAAAAGGGTCACTTTAATGTTGTGGGCTCAATATAAATTGGTATGAGATATGGAGAATATCTATAAGAGTTTCTACATGTAAAAATTCTCATAAAAACTCTCAATCCTACATCAATGCCACCTAGGATAGAAATTGGAATAGAAATCTCAACTAAAGTTGGTTTCTACTATATAAATAGAGGATAAATAGGGGAGATAGAAACCCTTGTTGGAGATGACCCAAGGATACCAAAAAAAATGCTCATGCTCATCCAAATGATATTTGCACATTTCATAAGCACGTCAACATAATAACCATTTAACAAATTGGAATTGTCCGACGTATATGCTTATAATTTGGAGATCTTACTGAAACCCCTCTCCAGTTGTCCGAGGTATATGCTTATAATTTGGAGATCTTACTGAAACACCTCTCCAACAACGCATAGTATTTAGGCAAGATGAAAATCTTAACAGAAATATCCACCAAACTGGCTAAATTGCATTTTTGGGTTGCACGACTTTTCAAATCTCAGGATTAGATATGTAAAATTTACACAACACATTTCCAGCAATTGCAAAGCATTTTAGAGCCAACATGAAAATCCTTATAGAAGTGGCTAAATAAATAGCATTCTGAGTAGCACAAACTTTTCAAAACTCTGGATTAGAAACGTAAAATTTACAGATACAAGAAGCTTCAAGCAATGTCTACCCTTTTTAGCCACTGAACATGGGTGCTAACAACAAAAAACAACAAAAATAGTGACGACAGATATAACTCGAACCTCCAGTACAACACACAGCCAAAAGAACCGATAAACCCTCCCCTTTCTCCACCAGATTTTTCCTCGCCCTTAAGTGAACGCTCAGTTTCAATCATTACCTCCCAGTTTCCTGGTGGATCATACTAATAATATACAGATGTGGCCGGATGGAAAATATTGACATACATCCTCCAAAATAGCAGCCTCACTGGTTCAGCTGTTCCCAACAAAGACAATTCACTAGGAGCTTCTTTTGAAGTGCACAGTATTCACGAAAAGCCCTTCTGTTTTAGCTTCCACTAGATCAAGCAGGGTTTACATCTTTTAAGTCCCGGCTGGGTGGAAGGAATGAAGACCAATTTGTCGCCTAACATGTTCTGGAATCAGCCTGTTAATAAGCTCTTGAGATGCACCAGCCAACTGCAAAAGACAGAATTATTAGCATCGACCAAAAATTCGTTCTTATCAATTTTTATATAGTTAAACATAAAGAGTATGTACAGGTCTCTTCTTAGAAATGCTTCGTCCAGAAAAACAACCAAATATGTCTTATCAATTAATAATATTATAACTGGCATTATATAGCGCATCAAAAAGCTGTGAGTCAATATCATGTCCCAAAAGTATGAAACTTTATTAGTCAAACTCAAGTTATGGTTTCAACTTATCCATACAAAAGGTTGTAGATATGTAAACAAATAAATACATTAAGCAATACCATGTCTAACATTTTAGGAATCAATCTTAAAATCAAAGTTCATCAATTTCATCAAAATGATTTTTTTTCCCATCATTTATACCCCCGCATAAAGTTTCCGCTTCATGAAGTTTTAGCTTCAGCAGTTTTAGCAGCTTTCAAGCATGGGGCTTAGATTTGGGTTCCAAGTTCTAACATTGTTTTTCAAAATCCAAATTTTGGAACGAGTTCTGTAATTGCTGAAACAAATATTAACAGTGATGCGTACTTTCCTTCACGTTCCTTGTGGCAAATACATTTTTCCCCCTTATTTCTTAATCACTATATTGATGGCCAGCATGTTATTTTTTTAAAATGTAAAGATCTTATAGAAACTTAGATTATGTAGGGAGTTGTGAAAATAGGGTTGTTGAAGTAATGTCACAGTTACATATGTAATTAGTGTGTTTGGGTTGGTGAGAAATCCTGCTTTTTTTTTCTTTCAACTTCATAAATGATCAAATTTTAAATGTGAGTCCATGGATACAGGCACATCATCTTTGGTTAGTGTTTTAAAATAACTGAACCTGCCTAAACTTTTAAGATAAGAAACTGTGGGATCCAAATTGAACTGATATATATATATATATAACTTTCATCCTCTCCATCCCAAAGCTGGCCCAAAATGGTTGGAATTGTCCTTGATTGCAACCTCTTGTCAAAGGTTTTTCGTGTGTTTATTATCAACTACATTTCACGTCTTTCTTTAGCAGAAATGAACCTGTTGGAACAGTTTAATAGTTTCTAGGTACAATAACATTATGGAAATGATATATCCAAACATTTTAAAACACTTGGTTTTCCTAGGTAAATTGGACATCAATAGTTTCTGTTGCATCAACCAAAAACTATAACTCCAACAAGTATCAAATTCCATTTGATAATTTCCATCAAGCAAACAAAAAAAGTGGAGAACTTTTAAGACTATCTTTGAGGCTCCTCATATCGTTCCCCACAGGTAGAGCAACCAAATTGTCCCCAATAGAAGTACTTAAGTGGAATGTGTATCTTCTCAAACAATTATGACTGTATCTAGAAACTATCAAGAAAAAAAAATTTTGCTTACCCTGCAAGCTAAGCAGAAAGACAAGGTTTTAAACACCGCACATTAATTTTCTCCCAAAACATGAGCCCTAAAGCATTCATCGCCCATTTCTATCACTATATCATTATTTTTATGAACAAATAAATCTACTAGAGGCTGAATGTAAGGACTTCTATAAAAAAATGGATAAACACTCTTTCCTGGATCCTTCAACAAGTTATGAAATAACAAAGAGATATCTAGACAACAAACAAATTAAAGACATAGGGAAATATAGACCTTAAAAGAGGTTTACTACAGAAAGAATGAAGCATCATAACTAAAACATAAGGATCGGATATTACATCTTTACTGTTTAACTCTCTTTTTTTGAAGAAGTTACATTAGTGGCGGACCTGGCGGTTGATACTTTTAACAGATAATGATAACTTAATATCTAGCTAGAGTTCAAAAGCTTACTTCTTGCTTTAAGTTGAAGAGAGGAGGCAAAGGGCGCCCATTTGGCAAGCGTGCATTGGGTTCACGAAGCTCATCAAAAAAGGGATGGGCACATGCTTCTAACTGCAATAAAAAGATCAAACTCAAATATGTTTGACAAAATCCTACAATACAAAACTCAAGCTTTACAAAGCCATCAAGTGCTTAGTCAAATACTATTCATATGTCCTACATATTGTTTTCAAAGTCACCTCCCAACTTCAACCAACCTAGAATAGTGTCTATTATTAACCATGAATAACCAGTTCAAAATTAACACCAAACTCTTATATTTCAATACTCTATAGAGTTGATGAATTACTAGATGATCAGAGATATTTTCTAGGAACCAACCGTGCAAGAAGAACTACAAACACTTATTGAAGCCATCCCTTGAACAAATCAAATATAGGTTTAGCATAATTACTTGTTGATTGATTAATGCTTAATCCAAATTGTTCATAGAACTACTAGTCAAATGTGACCAGCACAAGTAGAAATTTAGGACCCATACTCTGGAGAGGGAAATCAAAGGCGCAGAAAATAGTAAAATTGATATTAAAAAAAAGGACTATCCTAAAAAAGTACATTAGAGAGGACCGGCTGAGTTAGTGAACACCAAGAAAACAGGGTGTGGGAGAGTGGAGGGGGAAGATAAAGAAATACAACCACAAGAATAACATCAGTAGGCAGTGACTCTAGCCTGAAATAGTTGTGGTGTCTTACAGTGTGTTTGGGAACTTTTTTGAGGAGGGGAAGGAAAATTTGAGGGGAAAGAAAACGGAGAGTAAGATGGAGGTGAAGTTTTTTCCTTCACTTGTTTGGATGACCAAAAAGTAAGGGAAGGAAAAGTTTAAAAATAATGTTTTGTTTGTTTGTGGAGAAAGATATAATTACCATTTAGTGCTTCATTTTTTTCAAATCATAATTGATACTTACTTTTTTAAAGGGTAGTTGGGTAATTTCTTCCACAATCCTCTCAACGCTCTCAATTTTTCTCCCACTTTTAGGAGAAAATTTTTTAGTGGGGCCCATGTGAATTTTCCTCTCAAATTCCTCTCCCTCGTTTCCCCTCCCTCCTTCCCAAACACAACTACTTTTAGTTTTTCTCTCATTTTCCCCTCAATATTTTCCTTCCCCCCATTTTCCCCTCTTCCCAAACAATACCTTAGGGATTGAAATATTGCACTGTAGATTTCAAAATGAACAGTCTCTTTCAATAATTGTGCCACAGACGAATGACATCCCTATGAGTAGCCTGGGAGAACTTGGAGGTTTCTTTCTTTGTTGCATTAGCTTAATCTGCATAACAAAAAGGTAGGTCTACCTACTTGTATACAAGCATTATATGTTTTATAGCGACGCCCCTCTTAGGAATTTGTTAGCATCTCATTGGCAATTTCTATCCGAGCAAGAACTCGTCAAATTATGGTCAATTCTTCCGTGGAACTTGTCATTAATCACAATAAGCTTTTTCTGATACAAGAGGCTTGCACGAGGATGAGCATAAAAAAAATGCAGAATCACAACTAGGCAAGTAAGACTGCTATGATCTAGGTTTGTCACCGTGTCCCTGTCACTACGTGTCCCCGTATCCCGTGTCGCATACAAGCAACATAATTTAATTCAAACAATCAGTGAAGCAGTTGATGGCTATTTGTTTATATTAAAAAGTTGATGGCTATACTTGCTGATATTCAATTATCTAATATTTATGAAAAAATACGAGGACACGTAACAACATGTGCCATATTTGATTTATATGAAATTAAAACACAACAAAAATGAACTTTTAACTTCTATATTTGACGTTTATCCTTATTTTAAGCAAAAATAAACATGTCCCCTTATTTGGAGTGTCTGTGCCCGATTTAAAATGAAAATTACGACAGGTCACAACATGTGCCCTTATTCGGGCCCAATTTCAAATGAAAATACGACACATAAAATGAGTGTCAGCGTCCAATACGTATCCGACATGGGACAGGTTACTAAGATGAGAGTGTTCTTGCTACATAGGAGTTAAATATTACAAAAGAGAGGAAACTTACTGCAGTACAACGAAAACTAGGCGAATACTGAAGAAGACGTGAGGCAAGATCTATTGCTTCTGGAGGCATTCTCTTATGAAATATCTGTTCAAAAGAAATGTTACTAAGAACTTGCTAATGAGAGGAACAAGAGATGCATAAAAACTGGCAACCACCACTAAAAGAAATCAAACAAGTACATAATTATTCAATCCAAACAGTTGTGCTAATTGCTTGAGCAAGTATTAATTATGTCAAAATATCCTTCATCAACAGATTTTAATTGCAGCAACTAATCTATTTTGGCTATGAAAATATTGAGAACTGAAATTATAAACTCATTTTCCAGTTTCAAAATAAACACTCTTTTGCAGAAGATATAGCATACAGTAACACTCATGGTATTCATGAACTGGTCAGGGTGCTTCCGAAAGAAACGCAGATATCACATACTAGTAAGAATTCACTGTTAAACGTCATAGTCCTATTTAGCTTTATTTTATTGTTTTGACCATATGAGAAGCATACTTAAGGAGGAAGCTAACTAGATGAAATATTATATTGTAATACTAATCATATTGCACTGCATATTGTGGAAGCTCACTCCAATTTTGTGTTTGGTAAAGTATAATCAAGTATAGTTTCATGGGAGGATTATGACTTTAATATCATGGGAAGTATAAAATTACAGAACTTCTAATCCATACAGATGGAAAACCGGATAGTGTAATAGCACGTCCTCAATTGCACAACACATTTAAGATGTGTACTAGCACTATTCAGACAAGGTAATTTTTGAAAGACAATGCAGACAAATGATTTGCAGTGAGATGATTATGAAATGCCAACCTTGTGCCAAGGATGGGCCTTTATCTGTGGAAACCTAAAGTCTGTATAGTTGGGGTTCATGCACCGAATTTCCTCCCGAGTTGGAGTACCAAGAACCTGCAAGAACAGACCCATTATCATCAAATATCAAGTTGTGATTTACTCTTCCAATCAAAAGGATGAAACCATAAACTGGACCTTGATTATCTCAACAAGCTGATCCACTGCACTTTCACCGGGGAATAATGGCTGGCAAGAAAGTGTAATTACGAGGTTCAGCATTTAACATCCAATATACAATTGATTAATTAGTATAGGAAATATCAAAATCAAAATTGTGAAGAGAAATTACAAACCTGGCCAAGAAGTAATTCAGCAAGAACACAACCTGCTGACCATATATCAATTGAAGTTGTATACTCGGTCGCACCAAAAATGAGCTCCGGCGCACGATAATATCGAGAGCAAATATATGATATGTTTGCTTCACCCTTAACCTGATAGTATAGTTCCATTTAATAAATGAGAATTAAGGGTGGACCAGCAGAAGAATGACAAAGATGCAAGTAGGATCAGAAAATACAAGCAACATGGTACTTAAATGTTAAAATAAAAGCAGTAAGCAACTTCTCATAATACTTTTTTATGATGTCTCAAAATATACATTTTTAAAGTAACTTTTAATGATGATACTATTAAAAGCATCGAGATATACAACCGTTACTGTCAACATATACAAAGAATATTCGTAATGATATCCATGTATGGAGCTTAGCAAATGTGCTTCTGCAGAAATCAATTAGAATTTGACGGCTCAAGTTTTGGTTGCTACTTCCCTTAACCTTTGACTTTCTTTGAGATTCATTCACATTATATGCTCGACTTCCAGAAATACATGATATTCCTGTTAGCTGAAAGCTGAGTGGGTATAGGTGTATGTGCAAATGGACAATCATTCGGGGAACAAAAAAACTATTGGTGGATGTATGTGCAAAAAGAGAAACATTGTAATAGTGCCTAAACCAGTTGGGCTGGATCCATAATTTACCAAGCAAGATCCTACTGCTAGGCCTTCACCAAAATAAACTTTGTCAATCCTCAATTGATGGTGACCACCTTTGACTTTCTTTGAGATTCATTCACATTATATGCTCGACTTCCAGAAATACATGATATTCCTGTTATTCTTGGTATGATAAATGAGGATATATATAGTTCAGCAAACTTGTGTAAGCTAAATCTTCTCTTTTCCTCTCAAAATCTTTGTTCTAGATTGGAACTCCTAGGAGGCTGCCTAATCGCAATAAGCCTGCTGCATAGTTCAATTAGTAAATAACTACTGTTAGATCGACCACATACGGGAATCACCTAAATACATTACCTTCAGTTTCTTTATTCCCTTGTATTTTCTTCCCTTTTCTCCGTGGGCATACATTGCCACATTCCCTGGAACAATGTGCAAACGTAATAACAACATTATTCACTATAAATGTTTTAGAGGCAACCAACCGTTGAACAAAGATTTACAGTTAACATCCCAACAATGCCATCTCACTGCAGTTCAAGGTGACTAATGGGCCAGGCCGGGCCGTGACCAATTTTGACTGGGTTTGGGCCGGCTAGGAAGTCCGGACCGGGTTTACAGCCCACTACCCAGAAAAAACTGGGCCAGGTTTAACCGGGCTGGATCCTGGCCCGGGTTGGCCCGGTTATTTTAAAAAATTAAAATATATATGTATAGTGTGTATATACATATATTGCAACTAGGGGAGTCATACATAAGGGACTTCGGGTTCTAATGGTTAACTAATGGAGTTAAACTACTCTACAATGCAGGTTCCAGGTTCGGTTCATGCCATAGGCTGAACGTTTTTTAAATTTAGACTATATATATATATATATATATATATATATATATATAGCAAATGACCTCTAGCCTAGTGGTTAAGAGAGATGCATGCGGCCCGAGTGGTCATGAGATCGATTCCCAGTGGGAGCATTCGCCACAATTACCTTCTTTCAAATATATATATATATATATATATATATATATATATATATATATATATAGTTTGGACTTGGGCCTATACAGAGCTTAGAGTGGGCCGGGCCTCCTGGCCTGAGGAGCTAAATCCAGCCCGGACCCGGTAGGGAATGCGGGCTGGGTCGGGCCTGCTAGCCTGGAAAGTAAACCCAGCCCGAACCGGGAAGAGGAGTGAGCCGGGCCGGACCCGCAGCCCAATACACATCTACGCCGCTGATTAAGGGTGTTGTTTTCTTCCAACGTAAGGAAAATATGAAGTTAAATTTATAATTTGCTCATGAGTGTCTCTTGCAAGGTTCACAGTATCGATATCAGAATCGGTATCGGACTATTCCTATGAGTTTGGTATCGGTGATATCGGTAGTATCGGCGGTTTCGGATCGGAGTATCGGATTTTTTGGTATCGGAAAACAAATAATTATTAACAAATTATTTACATTTGAAAACATATATTTTATACATTTAGGCATAATTTTAAGTATTTTCAGTGTTATTTCTTAGTAGTTTTGAAATTAAATGAAATAGTACTCACCTTACCGATTGGTTTACATACAATAGATAGTTTCTTCTTTTACATGCTTTTATAACCTTGTTATGCTTTAAACCCTTGCTGATTTGTCTTTTCGTCTAATTTTTTTTTGCCGAATTGGCCGGAAAAGAGACCCCTAATATCGGTATCGGTCAGTATCAAATATCAGTCGATATCGAATCGAGACATGCCAAACCGTATCGGATCGGCCGTATCGGATCGGTATCGGCCGATACTTTAAACCATGGTACTTCCTTTGACTAATATAATAAAAGAACTCTGTGGGGAAGAGTGTCTAACTATGGCTCTAGTCTGAGAACTAGTTTGTTAACTAGCCCCTCTTCTACCTAGACATTCCACTATACTCAATTTTTATACACTCGGGCAAGCACATGGATAATCTTGGATTCTAGTGTTATAAATACGGATTCCTATTATGTTAAATATGTTCCAAATACCTGTAAAATAAGGACAACTTCTAGGAAAGCACTAGAAAGCAAAGCATGTAGCCCTCTTCATGTTCAATGAAATCAAAACCAACATCCTTAAATTATTTTGTCAAAATTTGTACTTATCCAAAGTTCTACCACGAATAAGGAGCCAACACCAAACTACCAATGACCTTGAGATTCCAGAAGTAGGTAAAGTAATGTCTCTTCTCATTAATACTTTTATCTCAATGGTGCTCCATCAACCTAGATTTACACATCTTGGTTCACTTTCCACTCCAAATGCTTTGATACACTGAATTTATACAAAGAGGTCTGGTTGTCATTGCATCTTCAATTCGAAGTTGGATCAGTGTGCATCGATTTTATCAGATCCCCAGATTACTAGTCCTAAACTTGCTGTAAGACACCAGATAGAAGCCACTACAAGCCTAGCCAATTAATGAAATGAACAAAGGACGTGCAGAATCATGTTATGGCTATTGGAGCAAGGGCAGAAAACAATAATAAAAGACTAAATCACAAAATTGCACAACCTAAAGTGAGGGAAATCGGAGTTATCTTAATAAACTGCATATACAAATCAACAATACAATTTAGAACTTATTGATTACTTATTATATATCATGTAAACTTTTCAAATTATGTACATCACAAGTTTTTGTTCATACCGAAGAATTGTAGCAAAAACAAATATTGTTGTTAAGGAAGCAATGCTACAAAGATTAAAAAAATCAGGTTTGAAATATACAAGTATTTTAGCACTCCCAAAATCACAAAGCTTGAGTTGGTGAGTGAGAGGATCAACCTGCAAAAAAACCCCACTAAAAAGGTTAATAAAAAACATTGATTATTCACTTTAACATATAAAACAAGTGTTTTAAGCTTAAAAAGCTTACCAGAAGATTCTGTGGCTTCACATCTCTATGACAGACTCCAGGAACAGCATGAATGTAAGCTAGCCCTCGAAATATCTGCATAAAGTTCTAGATTGATTACTGATACTACACAGTATATTCAGGTATACAAGCTCTGACGTATAAAATAGATCAAACCTGATAAGTATAAAGCTTGACATAGATAAGTGGCATCCTCTGGTTTACGTTGTTGTAATGCTTCAGGACGCGGTACAAAGTTTCCGGTACATACTCCATGACCAAGTTGAGGAAGAGCTCGTCTCTGCTCGTGGTGGAAAAGAAGCAGTGCTTCAAGGAAACAACATTGGGATGATCCATCGAACGCATCAGTTGGAGCTCCCGGTTCTTGTATCTCTTATCCTGCAAGACCTTCTTTATGGCGACAGTCTCTCCTGTTTCCAAACATTTGGCCTGACAAAACCAAATTCCGGTATTATAAATCGGTATTATAAATCCCAACAACACGAGAACAAAAAAAGCTTCCGAAAATGTCGGGGTAGGATCAGCATTCTACCTGGAAGACGATACCGAACGACCCGGTTCCCACGACGCGCTCTGCCATATAGCTGATCGTCTGTGCGGGAAATGAACAGAATGAAAATTTTATCGAACTGTTCGGTTAAAAATGAACTCTTTTTTAAAAGATACTTTGACACTCACCCTCTTTGGTTCTCCATTCTTGCCTCCGATGGTGGTCGAGATGATGTGTCCGGTGAGCGGATCGCTGACGTCGGTAACAGACGATTCCTGGAGCCAATTATCAAAATCATCAGTATTTTCAGCCATAAATCGCTCCGAAGAGGAGGATTAAAAAAAGAATAACAAACCAATTATATATAGGGAGAGAACAGAAAAAGCAGTTAAAGACTTTGGAAGGAAGCAATAGCTAGCTCAGACATAGCTGGTCGAACAAGAAACGTGGTCAAAGTGACTCAAGAATCAGACTTCGCCATTCTCCGCAAGCAATCAAGGAAAGGGTTAAGAAAAAGTAAGAAGGAAGCTCAACTGCCAAAAAGAAAAGTTCAAAACAAAAAAAAATGAGAAAGAAAAAACCTAAAAAAAATGGAGATCTTACAGATCCATAAGCTTATTTGAATGAATTTGAACAGAATAAACCACAAGAATAATTAAAAAAAACTCGAAGATTCCACGGATCTATGAGGAACTATGGAGGAGATCCAGCTCAAGAAACACTAGATTCAAATATGATCCCAAAAAAAATTCCTACGAGAAATCTAGTTCCAGAAACCCTAGATTCAGATATGATCAGAGAATTCCAGCTCTAGAAACCCTAACAATTCCAGAATCGAAACAAAAAAAATTCCCTCCAAATCAACAAACCCTAGAAATCCAGCTCCAGAAGACAGTAGATTATTATACAGGAGAATCTCCAGCTCTAGAAACACTAAAAAAAATCAACAATTCCGAATAGATCCAACAATTCGTCACATACCAAAGGCACGAGAATCTCGAACATCAAATGAAACAAACAAAATTAGTTCCAAATCGAAAAAAAAAAAAACTAGAAAATCAAACAATTCTAGACAGATCTAGATCTCACCTCCTTCTTGTTGATGATATTGGCACTGATATTGTTGGAATTTTCTTGCTCGATCTCCATCTCCATGACCGCTAAAAGAGAGGGAGAAAAAGGAGGAGCTTGTTGTTGATGATGAATAAAAGAGGAGGAGGAAGAAGAAGTACTCTCTCAACGACAGCGAGGGCATGTGGGGCTGCAGTCTTTTCTCACAATACTCCCCGTCACTTTTCAGCTATTTGCGTTTCCTCCCCTCTCCAAGCTCCAATTAATTGCTGGATCTATGGTTAGGTGCAAATAAAATTTAATTAATTGCTGGATCTATGGTTAGGTGCAAATAAAATTTAAGTAGGGGAGGTTTATGAAAGAGAGTCTTATTTATTACAGCCTTATATGGTCTTCTTCTCGGTCAAAGGACTCAAAAGTGGAAGGAAATTGTTTTATTTATTTTAGTACCAAGTGATAAAAATATTTTTTTGTTAGAAAAGTTTTAAACTGTTCTATATATATTTTTAGTGTTTTATTTCTTATATGTTTTATTTTATGTTTAACTTGCTATCCTGTGTCTTCTCATTATATCACTTAATAATATTTTTATTAATTTAAAAAAAAATTGGACATCTACATGTTCTATTCATAGTCAGTGTGAATACCTTTTATTTTTTTATTTGTGGTCTTTCTTTATTATTTTCATGTTTATGTGGAAAAAAAATTGTATTCTTTTATATTTTGACAAAAAAATATACTTAATTTATACAAATAGTTGTCATCTAAATTTGTTCATCATTTAAGAATTTATCTATACATTTAATATAAAAAATGTGCATGTTTTTTAAAATTCTATTGTACAAGTATTTGAACAGGACATGCATTATATCCAACTTAAGAAGTGGTAGATCCAGCCTAAAATCCATAACTATGGGTTGTTTGGATAGGTGCAACTCCACTGAAGCGTAAAAATAATTTATTGTCTATTTAAAGTGAAATGTGTATTTTTTTTGAGTTGTATGCTAGTTTTGTATGCTAAAATTGGCTTTCAATTTCTAGATACATGATATTTTTTTAATTGAAGTTTGCAAATTCACACTTCCGTGTTTTGATGTTAAATATAAATAATGTGAAAAGAAAAAAGTCATAACAATAAGAAAAAAATTTAATTGTATAATTAAATTGTAATGATTTATTAATAGTAATTATTTAACTTTTTAAATTAAGTCTTAACAATTAATACCATAAAAAAATTTACTAAATAAGTTAATATATTATAATAATATTAGTGTGCACTGTTGTTACTTAGTTTAACTATCTAATATTATCTGAAAATTATTATTATTATTTCAATAATATGAGTAAATAAAATAAGTTAGTAACAATTATTTAACAGTAATTAGTATATTTAGTTACTTACTTAGTATTAATATATATAATTATTTTATTCAATATTAGTAACAACTTTCATTATTACTAAATGATTTTAATTAGTTAGTTAGGTAATTAGTATTAACTATTTAATATATTTAATACTAATTAGCTAAATGACTAGTACTATTTATTTAATATTATTAGTATTTTTATTAATATTAAATGAAAAAATTTCAATTTGTTAGTTAAATAATTAGTATTAATTATTTATTTAGTAATAATTAATAATAACTATTTAAATAATTAGTATTATTTATTTACTTTATTTTATATTAATATTATTTTATTTATACTAAAATTTTGATTCTTATACGTACTAATTATTTTATTTTATTTGATATAAGAATTTTTTAATTATTTATCTAATATTAAATTATTACTAGCTATTTAATAATAATTAGTTAATTTATTTAAAACAATCCGTACAAGTACAATTATTTAATTTAAAATTAGTACTAAGTTTCTAAAATTATATTAAATTAGCACAAGACTGTCACTTCTTTGCACTTTTACCTAAACATGGATAAAGTGGAGATGCCCTTCTTTTATATAAGACAAGAGGGGACAAGAAGAAAATAAACTCTTAAGTTCACGTCTACTCCTTCATATTTAACCAAACAGTGAAAGTGTGAAAGTAGCTCAAAATATATCCACTTTTATCCACTTACAACCATCTAAACAGACTATAGTACATAATGTCAAAGTTTTGGATGCGAGTCCTACAAATATAAGCTATAGGTTCGATCCGAGTTTCTATGTACAAAGATTCTAGCTACGAATTATGAACTCTCCAAAAGTGTTGACCGTGTTGTGTCGGACACGTATTGGATATTGCGTAATACTCCAAAATACTATTTAATTATACATCAAATTATACGTGCAACAAAAATTATAATAGAGATCCGAAACTTATGGATATTCACTACAATTTAATTATACAAAATTAATCAGAAAATCTTATAATTCACGTACTTGGAAACTTGTTAGGCAGACTAATTGATGTATAATTAAATAGTATTTTGGAGTATTACGCAATATCCAAAATTAATTATCCATAATTAAACGTATTGTATAATTTAATTATACAAAATTAATCAGAAAATCTTATAATTCACGTACTTGGAAACTAATTGATAATTGCGTAGGACTTTTGTGGACATGGATCGGTTCGACCTTTGGAAATTGGACACTATATGTACAAAGTAGGATCCGGGTCCAGATATAGTAAAATCAAGTCATCATTTTTGTTCACCACCAAAAACTAATAAGAATGTTCGTCATTCAACTCAATGGTTATATGTCATTTTACTTAGTAGGGTGTTCACCAAACTACTCCCAGGTTTAGGTTGGGTAAAAATGTCACATGTCATCCTTTGGGTGGAATGATGAATATCCCTACTAGTTTTTGGTGGGTGAACAAAAATAGACTCATGAAACAGAGTCGAACCTAGTACCAAGTCCAAGTGATCCTTTTTTTAGGCATTGTATATATTGTAAGACTCAAATATATAATTTTGAGATATATATGAGGGAATGAATTTTTTGATGTTTTGGAGGTTTACATCCAATAGTACTATAAATACAACCTAGGGTGGGATATGTTAGGTTCAGGTGGGCTAATCGTCACTGGCCTCATATGAAATAAAAAAACCAAAAAAAACATATGAAAAAATATATAAATTATTTTTGGGGGAGCTGGAGTCCACCTTAGCTCTAAGGTGCTTCTGCCTCTAATCGTAATTATTAAACGCAATATATTTTTACCATATGTAAATATTATAAATAATTATACTATCACATAAGTTTGTATTCTTACTAAACACAATATATTTCAACCATATGCATATGTTATTGTTGGTGTTTTTGCTTGTTGGTGTTTTGCTTTAGAAACTAGAAAGATAGTCCCACATTGAAAAAGCCAAATGGATGGTATCTCTATATAAAATTTTGCTTGTGTTGAGAGATCACATGAAGTGTGGAGAGGCACATGGGTGCCATGTGGGGGCATTTTTCTAGTGGAAAGAAGGCTAAATCAACAAAGAAGCATTAATGCTTTTTGTTATACTCATGGGATAATTCTCTTGTGGAGCTAAGCTCCGAAGGGGCTTAGCGACTCGGGCTCAAGGGCGTAAAGTGGTATTTTGTTGGCACACTTAGCACGTTAGCATCGGCGCAAGGCACACAGTTGATGCGCTCGTGCGGTGCTGCGGGGCTGCGGCGCGTAGGTGCTACGGCACTGGGCGTACAGGTACTGGGCATTGAGCGCGCAGGTGCTGCGGGGCTACGGCCCGCAGCTGCTGGGCACTGAGCGCACAGATGCTGCGGGGCTACGGCCCGCAGCTGCTGGACACTGAGCGCACAGATGCCGCGGGCTTCGCAGCTACGCGCACAGGTTGACAGGATGAGTGGCTATGGGGCGTATAATGTGGCTGATTGGAAGATTTGAGCGGTGATAGAAAGATTGAGTTAATTGATCATATCCATTTTTGTGGAATTTGAATTTAATTCATTCAAATCTTTCTATTATTCGCTCTTATCTTTTCGCAATCAATTACGGCCAGGAATAGGTTTAGGGTTTCGACCCTTCTCTATAAATACTCTTTTCATGCCTTCATTAAGGACTTACGCCAAAATAAAGAGACGAAGAGAGAAGTGATGCCGCTGCCATTGAAGTCCGAAGGAGTTCTTCGAGTTCGTAAAGGAGGTGATAGCGAGCGTTCCCGAAGTTCATTCGAACTTGTTGGTTCCTGGGAGCAGATCGCAATAGGACGAATCTTGCTTTGAGCAACGGTGATCTTCATCACCCTAGCAAAGTCGTTGCATCAACTCCGGTTGAGAACGATTATTCATATCGTTGTATCAACTCTGGTTGAGAGCGATTATTCATCTCGTTGCATCAACTTCGGTTGAGAACGAGTATTAATCTCTCTTAGGAGAACGAATTTTTTGTCTCTCAGGAAATAAGAGTTCGATATTTCCATTTTTTATCAAAAGATCTGTTTCGGGAATAACAATCTCAAAGCAACATTCAGGTCCGATGGAGAACAACCATGCACAACTTCTCGATACAACTTTTAAACTTGAAAAGTTTAACGGGAAGCATTTCAATATCTGGAAGAGAAAGGTCAGCCTCAATCTTAAACTCATGAGCGTCGACTATGTGTTGACAGATCTTGAGCCTTTGATTCCAGAGGGTGAAAATGCTCAAAGGGTTGCTGAAGTCACGGCTTTGCAGTCAAAGTGGAGATGGGATTATAACCTCTACAAGTTGTCGATCCAGACCTCCATGGAGAACTCTCTAGCGGAGTCATTGTCATGACCCGTGCCCGGATATTAGGGTACGAGTACATGGGCCACGCCCAGCCTACGCCGCAGTATCGGCGGTAGAACGTTGTCAAGTACCCAATGACTATCTATAACATCTAGGTGGTATATATTAACAATATGTACTCCAATCACAACATCTAAGAGGATAAGAGTAATAAGAGATAACAGTAATATCACTGAAATGAATCTAAAACCTACAGAGATCATAAATGCAAACAAATCATGGAAAACAAATCTATATCTCAAATCCACAATAAGTATACGTATCGAGCAGACTCCAGCCCGACTCGAATACGTAAACGCTGTCACAGTTATGGTATACTGCCAAATCATGGCAAACAAATCTATATCTCAAATCCACAATAAGCATACGAAACATGAATGAACACTATGGGTCGTGGTCTGCAGCCCACTAGCATAAATGTCCGATAAGACTCAAAGAATATAACTAGAGTCTCTAAAATGAATCAATAAACGGGATAACTCGTAATAAGGAATGTACAATACGAAAGGATAACAAACATAATAATGATACCTGAATTCCACAAGAATCGCAAATCCTCCGCCATCCAGAACCACTAGCTAACTCCATGCAATCGCTAAACCTGAAAAGATCATCAGGTCCTCAGAGGACTTAGCAAGATACATAATATACATGCCTATCTAACAGTTTTATCATGCACAAGAGGATAAACAAGAAAATAGGAACACGACAAATGACCACGAACACGAACACGAACACTAGAACAACTACGTATAAATGAACTGTCGAGTAAACAATGAATACGAGATCAATGGAAGAACCAAACCCTCATCCCGAGTGTGGACTCACGGGTTTGAACTAAGCACTAACCCTCGTCCCGAGTGTGGACTCTCTGGTTAGTTCACGGCAAGGCACCTTCGTCCCGAGTGTGGACTCTCTGGTGCAAGTACTACATCCTCGTCCCGAGTGTGGACTCTCTGGTGCAAGTCAAGTCAACACCCTCGTCCCGAGTGTGGACTCTCTGGTGCAAATAATCGACATCCTCGTCCCGAGTGTGGACTCACGGATGTAAACAGATCAAAAAAAATACCCTCGTCCCGAGTGGACTCTCTGGTGCCAAGGAAACAATATCAAGGATTTAGCAGTTTAATTACACGTACTCGTTCTATGACACGACCCAAGCAAGGTACTGACGAGAAACTCCAAGTGTGAACCACAAGACCAAACATGAACACGGGTATATGCAGTGAAAACAACTCAAAGGAATATAATACGAAAAGCACATGTCCATAAACAATAAAAATTGGGAAATAAAATACAATGCATGTAAATAAAACTGTAGAGGAAGGCAAGGTATACTTGCCTGGTGGTAGCGCAAAGAACCAATAAGATACCGTCAACTGGTACGCCATAAAGTCCAAAAATCCACAAATGTCTCCGAAAGCTGAAACAGACATCGCCAACATTCTCAGAATAGTCAAATTAGCTAGGATTGTCTGTCCTTAAGCCCAATTCTGGACACAGGGGTAAAATGGTAATTTCGAGCAAAAATGTGTCTGCCGTTGGATCCGTTTTGCACCAAAAAGCGTGCCAAAGTCAACGGTCTCTAAAGTCGTCAAACTATATGTCTATGGATCTAATTTTTCGATACGAACCCAACCGTATGTCCAATTGTGGATTCCGATGGGCCGTGCATAAAATTGCCTGTTGAATCGGACCGTGGGGCCCGCAAAACGGTGATCCGATCAACTGTCTCAGAATCGGACCAAACTTAGCATGCAGGACCAGAAAAATGATACGGTCCTGTTGGTGCAAGTTTTGTCTCGATCTGACGAGAGTGCACAAAGTAATTAGGAAATTTACACAAAAGTCGATACGGTAAATTTCGACGGATACGCATCAAATTCGTCGCGCACACGCGACCAATTTGAATTCCGTCCAAGCCCACACGTCCACGAAACCATTACGCACCTTTCGATGCTTTCGGTTCGCGACCACGTCGCCCGGATTGGCGGAACGCACGTCGTATCGAGGGTTTTCGTGATTTTTAAAACAGGTTTTTCTGTAACTTTACAATCCAATTACTCATTATACTGTGAACGAAAAATTAATCTATCTGAAGGGTTTTGTTGTCCTACATGCTGTCCAAATAATTGTTCAATTAGAATTCTAATTTGGTCATTGGTTTGACCAGAGTCGGCCTTCCAACATAGGCATTTGGACTGGGTTTTGTTCTGTTTGCAAGCAGGTTTTTCGTCGACTTCGAGTCGACCTCTTTTCGAATCTGGATCGACTCAGTACAAACTAGATAGGTAGGTTCCTAGAGGGTTATATGGGTTGTCCGTAGGATTTTACGGAATTGAAATCGGTGAACTGTATGCTTAGTAATCTAGTCGGGAACATAGTTACCTCGACGATGTATTGCTGTCGCTGCTGTGTTCCTTGCGCGCGCGCGCTGTGCCTCCGTG
The DNA here is from genome assembly GCA_029216955.1 of Iris pallida. NCBI lineage: Eukaryota > Viridiplantae > Streptophyta > Magnoliopsida > Asparagales > Iridaceae > Iris > Iris pallida. The sequence goes on along the minus strand of JANAVB010022997.1, from coordinate 4,472,089 downwards.
CGGCCGTGGCCGCGCGCGCCGTGGCGCCGGCGGTGGGTGGTACGTCCAGGGTCGGGGAGGCTGTCGGCGTGTGTTAGGGTTTCTTTTCGAGAGTTCTTCCTTTCGATAACATCCCAAACTCTATTATACTCAATCGAGGGGGGTCGGCACTGTGCTGAGTTCGTGAAATTACTCGGGTCTGTGGGCTGGCTGAGCCTGGTATGGGTTGCTACTACTTGTGTGGTTCGGCCTAGCTTGGTTTGGCTGGGATTTTATGACTATTATTATTTGTTTTCTTATTCTTATTTAACAACTAATGTATATTAACAACTAATGTATATATATATTTATATATATACACATATATGTATACATACATATATATATTTATATATATACACATATACTAATATACATTTATACATACATACATACATATTTACACCCATGTATAGATATATTTACTTATATCTATATATCTAAAACTATATATATATATATATATATATATATATATATATATATATATATATATATATATATATATATATATATATATATATATATATATATATATATATATATATATATATATATACATATATACGTATATTTATATATGTACATATACATATATACGAGTACTTATATATATACACACATACGTGTATATATAAGGAATAAAAAATATATATATATATATACACATACGTGTATACATTCAAATATAAGGAATAAAATATTCTAAATATAATTTATAATAGAAATACAATATACTTAAATCTATATACTAAAAATTCACATAAATCAAATACAATGATATTATATATATATATATATATAAGCCTAATTTGCCATATATCATAAATACGCTTATATATATATATATATCGGCTATCGGGTCACTAAATTAGAATAGTGATACGACATACGTCTATATGGACGCCTTTGGTCTCACTACGAGCCTACACGGGATTGGGTTGGGTTCGGGTCAGTTTGGTGCGACCGAGTCTTCTAAAAATTAATAATCTAAATATTAAATAATTAAAACGTCTTTAGAGGTTAAGTCGCAACTTGGCCTAGTTTTCCTAGTTAGGACACACTTATGGCTGGGACTCCCTTGGCATGGCTAATACACTAGTCAAGGCACGCCGCTGCACTACCCGTGCCATGATTCCTAGTCGTCTGGTACTTCAAAACTCAACTATGGCTAAAGTCATCTACCGTAATAATTAACAAAATAATTATTTATAAAAATCTAAAAATTACTATTTAAATCAAATAAATAAAAAATATTTTCAAAAAATTTCCGGAAAGAGGAGCTACAAATCTACCCACCTTAAAAATAATTTCGTCCTCGAAATTCTAATTCATAACTATTCTTTAAAATTCAAAAAGAAAGTCTACTTTTACTTAATCCCTTGAATTTAAATTCCTCAAAAATAGTGTATATCCTTCTCCCAGCCATTTGTAACCACGGAACCTCGAGGACTTCTACCCACCTTTGGTCATACTACTCCTCAAAATACGGTCACTAAAATCTTATAATCTTCTAACTAGTTGCTATCAATCCTTCCAACAGGTATCTAGGGCATATGGCATCTATAATCCCTCATATCTATCAAACAACCAAACAACCAAATATTCAATAATCAAGCAATATTATATTATAACTTAAGAATTTTTGATAAATCCTAGACAGCACGATCGTTCGTCACCCTGAAATAGAAAGGGACGAGAATCAATGGTACGGAAAGCAAGAAAGTATAATCGAGAGCAAATATAGTTTTCAATGACGTAGAGAATTTCTAGGAGAATTTTCAAGGCAGAGTGGATTGAGATTCCTAAGGTTTAGTCATATTCGCAGGCTCGTACCAATACAGTTACATAACCGGTACGATATGCTCTGACCTGCATGGGCCACCAAAACATGAATGTGTCGGAGGCATAAACCGACAACGAAATATGAATCTAAATAAGAAATAATGGCCTATAGTTCCCAGAAACAACTCACTGTAAATGGAACCTCGACATCTGTCACAGCTAGCATCATCCTGTAGTCCAATAATGTAGGGCATAACAATCCTAATATTTGTTAACGTATCCAGTCAGGATTGGAACGAGCACATCAACTAACAATAGTTCACAAGATATGACAAAAGCTATAAGACTGTAAATAGAGAGTATATACAAGGAATCATGAAATGTACATGTGAGTATCATGGCAAGGTAAGCTGTAAATCTAGAGCTAGAACAAGGCAAGTAAAACTGATCATGGCATGTACAAGAATCAAGAATTATCTATCTAAGTGTGTGAGTACTAGTTTCAACATGTGGTCGGCTTAGGTCAGCACAAGGTCTAATGATCTAGCCAATCATACATGGAGTATAAGATTGGCATTCACAAGATCTACAAGGAATATATAAGGCGGATAATGACCACACATCTACACTAATACTTCCCGCCCTTGACTAGTATAGTGGATCCAACCATTACACGTCATGAAACAAGATTCTTCGAGAAGGTAGCAAGTCTCCTCGAGAATCGTGTCTACATAATGCACAAGGAACAAGGCAAGACTTGCACAATATATACCAAAGAAAACTAGGAATAACATCTCGTGCCGGGATCCAGACAAATACCAATCCGTATGAACAATATGTCAAGAACAAGTATATCTACACTAAGTACATGAATTATAACAGTTATCGTAAATTAGAAAAGTTATCAGAGAATGTACTCGCCTCAATTTAGTTGGAGACGACGTGCACGACACGAACGTGTCGACACAGAATATGTATCGATGTTATGCTCCACAAGATGGTCCCAAATAATGACACAGATAGTTCCGTTGAGTCCAGAATGTTCCAAATAGCCTAGTTTGGTATAGAGAAACCCAAAATTAGAAATCGACACGATAATTGAATTTAAGGAAGGAAACGACTATTATAGTCGTGAATTAAGATTTCTTAATCGACGCAATTTCATTAATTAACTATAACTATTTTGAAAATTAGTTTTAATGATCGAAAACTATTAGCCAAATAGATATTTTGGAAAATACGGGAATATCATATTAGGTCAAAAAAAATCACATTTGAGATATCATTAAAATAATGTAATATCTATATATTTGGTCAAAACAATCCTTTGAAAATATCTAAAATACTATAAATATACATATTTAGTCAAATTCCATTTATAAAATGGTTGCTAATTAATCAAAGTCATACAGTAAGACGGTCAATGCAAAGGATGTCTGGAAGTTTGTAGAGAATCTCTACAAGGCAGGAGAACAAAAACAAGATCCACATGACCGAAAAGGTTTGGAGGACGCGATTTGAGGACGACAAAACCATGTTGCCTCAAGTCAAGGAGTTCCTCAAGTTACGTCAGAAGCTGGCAGATGACGGCATGCTCTTGGTCGATGCTTTTATCGTCGGGGGTATTGACGCCAAGCTCCCACCTGGGTGGAGGAACTTCATCGCGGACATGTACCGCAAGAAGATGGAGGTGGATCTGGAACGCCTCTTGTACTGGATACATATTAAAGACGAGTTGAGGGCTCAACTCAAAGTGGATGCCTTATCCAAGCAGATGGCTAAGGCGAACATGGTGCAATGAGAAAATTCCAAAGGGAAGTAGAAGGCTCCCTACCAAAAGAAGAAAGACGTTTACTATCTGAAGGTGAAGTCGGCTCAGTTCAAGCCCATGTCCAAAGAACTGAGGACTTGTTTCAACTGTGGCAAGAAAGGCTACTAGAAGAGGGACTGCAAAGAAAAACCAAAACAAAAGGAGTAAGGTGAGGCTAACTTTGTTGTTATGATTGCACAGGTTGACTCAGCTGGGATTGACACGGACTGGTGGATAGACACCGGGGCCTCGTATTATGTTTACTAAAAGGAGTGGTTCACCACGTACCAACCTGTCTCTGAGAAGGTTATGGTGGCAAACCAGACACAAGCTAAAGTACTCGGGATCGGTATGGTGGTATTGCAACTGACTTCGGGAAAGTCGCTGACGCTTCAGAACGTGAAGCATGTACCGGCCATAGCCAAGAACCTGGTCTCGGGAAGTCTGCTCTACAATGCAGGCTTGAGGATGGATATTAACGCTGGTTAAATCATTAACGTTGGTCAAATCGTTATGCCACTTCACTCTCTTGTACTCACTCACCATGCTTCACATACACTAGCACTCACCTATGTTTATTTCCCTTTCCCTCTCTCTATATCTATAAATATATACAAATATGTAATGTATTCATGTGTATGATATGTAAGTATGTAAATATGTATGTATGTAATGTATGTATGTATGTATACATGTATGCAATGTAAGCATGTATGAATGTATACATGTATGTTATGTATCCATGTATGTAATGTGTGGATACATGAATGCAAGTATGTATGTATGTATTTATATATTTGTATCTATAGGTTGTATTATAGGCCTAGTGTATAGTTTACCTATAGGCTTGGAGATTTGACTAGAGTTGACCAAAAGTCAACATTGAGTCAATATGTGACCAATTGACTTGGCTTGACTAGAGTTTGACTTAGTTGACCAAGATTGACCTAGCTTGACTAGAGTTCGACTTAGTTGACTAAGATTGACCTAGTTGGCTAGATTGTTGACTAGAGTTGACCAAGTGTTGACTTTAGCCTAGAATGACCTAGAAATCATATAGATGCATGGTACACTTCATTTATAACCCCTTTGTATACATCATGACTTGGGTTGCTTTAAATAGGACTCAGATACCACGTTTCGAACAGTGTATTCTCACATACATTCAGATCGCAGGCGAGTATATTCTCTGATCGTTTCATACTTGTCAGGACTTATATTCTTGCTCTAGATCACTTTACTTGATGCTGTCACGATTGTTATCATGGATTGGTACTATATGGATCTTCTTTTGCGATGTTATCCCCCTCGGGTACATCAAATACATATTGTCATGTGCTTTTCACGAACATATTGTATTTATTGTACACCCATATTCATGTATACTCTTGTGCAATCTTTTACTCTCATGATCACATGAGCCCATGGATAAACTATTGTACAAGTAACGTAACTTGATTAGATCCTTGTGTATTGATTGGGGAGGGTGAGTAAGAAATGGTTATGCGATCAAATTCTCTATTGTATAAAATATTGTATATGTCCATTGTGCCCTCGTGTATAATGGAGTCTCATTTATTGTATAACCTAACCTGTTTACATAACCATATTGTGCTCTAAATCACTAGTCACTTACAGTTCTTACTTATCATGTATATATTTCCAGTTTACAAATATCTTTCATTTTTATGTATATCTTCTTAAAGTTCATGTATCTTACTCTTTTGCATGCTTTATATTTTATGCCATGATATGAACTGCGTGAGATGTATTGTGCTCGCTCCTGTCCTGACTGGACCTGTTAAAAATATTACAGATGATACTGAGGACTTCTACCCAACCTACTATGGAGCCCATCTAGACGACACTTGTAATTTGGACCCACAAGAGGATCCAGCTCTAGCTGAGGACGTCATCCCTACTGCTTAGACTAGATTAGCTAGGCTTTATCTTATTTTTATTATGTTATTGTATTGACTTTAGAGTTGTATTATTTCTGGATGTTTGTGATGTTGTGTCATTTAGACACTTAGACTTTCCTTCTGTTTGTATGTTCTCTTTTGAGATTTCACATCTATCATATCGTGCTATTTCTATCTTTAGATTGTGATTGAGTTATACCTTCTGTGATTTGTCCTCCGTTCGGAGAGTATATCATATTGTATTTAGTTTGTAATCATGACCTAGAACAGCGTTCTACCGCCGACACTGCGGCGTAGGCTGGGCGTACCCACTTCTTGTTTCCCTATACTGGGTGCGGGTCGTGACACATTTTTAGTGGTGTCCCATACAGGTCTCGAGAGTCGCAACTAGTGCAATTTTGTAGTGGTACTCGAACTAGAGTATCACTACAGCCTGCAGTAGCATATAGGATATAAGTTTTGAGGTACTCAATCACATTTAGGAAAAACTCTTATCTAAATTCCTGCCAACTGAATTCTTGCTGATAATTGCTTCCTCTTGAAATAAACTGTCCTCCTTTGATTATATCGCTTCTTTCTCAGTATTGATTTTCTTGTTTGATCTGTCTTCAGGATGGTGATGGAGACACGATCTCATCGCTCCGGCTTGGGGGATACCGCCGAGAGGTCTGCCACCTCTCGTCCGGTTCAATTGGATCCTGGGACTGCAGCTCCCCTTATTACTTCTCATGTTGGAGCTTCTGCAGCTTTCGGGGGAGCACCTCCACCTGTTTGGAGGCCGACCCCAATTATTTCTGAGGTGCTTCAGCTGCAGTAGCAGCCACCTACGGGATTGGTTGACGCTGCACACCTTTTTTCCTTAGTGGAGCGGATCTTGGAGTCACATCAGCTATAGCAGCAACACCAGACTGCTGACTTCCGTCAGGGCATAGACGATACACACCAGCTGGTCAGGACGACCGTGGAGCGGGTGATTGCACAGCCACAGAGAGGCCAGATCCAGCAGTATCAGCCGAGGATGCCAGGCATCCAGGATTTTCAGAAGATGCGTCCGAGAGACTTCCGAGGTACCAAGGGCATCATATATGCTGACGACTGGATTGAGCACATTGAGGAGATTTTCTGTCTCGTATTGATACCAGTAGGGATTCAGGTAGAGGCAGCTGATAGTCAGATGTAGGACCTTGCCAGGACATGGTACCAGACAAACCCCAGAGTGGGAACCGAGGGACAAACTTGGGTAGACTTCAAGAAGCTATTCAAAGAGCAGTTCTTCCTAGACGTAGCACTGGGAGGCATAGAGCAGCAGTTCAAGAGTCTGGTTCAGGGAAACCAGACAGTCGAGGTGTATGCATGAGAGTTCTGCCGGCTGAGCAGATTTATTGAGGATCTAAGCGAGACGACGAAGGCGAGAAAGTTCCGCAGAGGTTTGATCAGGGAGGTCCAGTCCTTGACTAAGAGTGACCGGGATGCTACTTTCGTAAAGATCCTAGCATGAGCCATGGCAGAAGAGGATGACCTAGGACTGAAACTGAAGAGAGGTCGGGACTTTCACGGAGCTAGTGGCAGCGGAGGTCCGGCCAAGAGGCCTCATGTACAGATTCAGCAGCAGCAGAGGCATGTTCAGCAGCAGCTTCAGGGTCAGGGACGTACCTATTTCCAGCAGGCACCCAGACAGCAACAGGACGCTATGTGTAACTTCTGCAAGAAGGCAGGTCATTGGTGGAATGACTGCAGGAAGAGGCTGGGTATGTGTTTACTTTGTGGTTCAGCTCCCAAGAACCCGACACCATTGGCTCTGGCAGCAGCAGGAGCTAGGGCTCTGACAGGGCAGCAGAGGGGACCACCGTTGCAGTCTCAGCAGCAGAGGTTTGTCCAGCATCAGCAGCAGGCCAGAGGAGGAGGCCAGTAGGGGCGAGCTTTCGCCATGACAGTCGAGGATGCACAGGCAGTAGGAGGGATGCTTGCAGGTTCTGTTCTTTTCGATTCCATTCCCACATTTGCCTCATTATAAACTATCTTGAAATTCAATTCTGACAGTTACTATCTACCTTCTTCTGCTTATTGATAAATTGGATGCTTATTATTTAATGGTGATTTGATTTCTATCGAGATAAGTCGTATGGGTTAGGTCGCCTCAGTTATGGGATCTAAAATCTTCTACAGTCATATTAGCTGACATGGTGTGGACATATAGTCTGATTTTGGATGTATTTCTCTGGTGTGGGAATTTAAGATTTTCGTAGCCAAGTATACGGCAATGTGAAAATTTTAAATACCATGATTCTAGAGGTATGTACCTTAATTGGGGACTCTATGATTTATCGTAGCCTTGCTTACTAGTTTGACAAAGATTTTGAGTATCATGATTTTGGACAGACGCATATGATTATCGGATTGTATGATTTAGAGACTTTGATTGATTGGGGGTTTGACATAGAAGGAGTACGAGCAACATAAATTTCGAGGACAAAATTATTCTAGGGGGTAGACTTGTAACACCTACTTATCTAAAATGAGGGTAATTTTGAAACTTTTATAATTTTGATTATTCAATATTATGATTTAATCATGTTAATGATTTTTGGTGAATTTTAATTAATTTAATACTATTTAAAATGTTGAATTTTGATTTTTGTTGTTTTGCTAGTGTAACCCTAGAATTACTTGACCTAGAGACTAACCATGACCATGGGAGCCTAGTCATGCGATTAGAATTAAAAATTATCACTTTTTAGCCTAAGGGTATTTTGGTCATTTTTGACTTTTAATGAAAATGAATTTTGATTAATTAATTATGTGCTAATCTATTTGTTAAGACTTAACCTAGAAGTTGCCTTAACCTAGAAGTTGCCCTAGCCTAGATATTAGTCATGAGCCTAGATATTAGATTAGAAGCTTCCATCATGACAAGATTAGAAATATCTAGATATTATTGTAGTAGGATATTTTTCTTAAGATATTTGTAGAAAGAAAGCCGTAGGATTAAATTGAACCATTGATTGGACTTGAATTTATGTGGAGAAACCTTAGCCACTCATCTAACAATTGTAAAACCCTAACCCTAGTCCTTTCCAACAGCCATCAAGAGCCCCCTTCCCATATTTTAACATCTCTTCACAAATTTCTTGCCTCTTTTTAATACCTACAAAAAACCCTAATTTGTTCTTTCCTAAATTCCTCCCCCTTTATCCAAATTGATCCCAAATTGAGGCTACTCTCTTGCATTGAGATTTATTTCAGTAGAGGAGGCTAGTGGAGGCCTGCTAGCAAGGATTAGAAGAGCATTTGGCCATAGCTTGTAGAGGGAACAACTCACTTAGGAGCCTTTTCATTGAGTTTGAACTCTCAATAGGTAAAACACTATAAACCCTAATGAATTCCTGATTTCTTTCCATAGTTGCATCCATCTAGGTGTCCCCTAGCTATACAGTGAGTTTGGTAGGATCTCGTGTCCAATTAGTATGCGTATCGGATACGTATCAGTGTTTTTAAATAGGTGTTTGATGAAATGCCTAAACCAATAATTTGTTCACCATTTTTGAAACTATTTTCATGAATATGTAGCCCTATATATGGGGATTAATTTTGCATTTGACTGAGTTGATTGTGGTGAGCATTTTGTATCCAAATTGGACACGAACACGCGTCGGACACGGCACAGGGAGGTACTGTGCTCCCCAGTTGCTTGCGTGTCCTGTAGGACACGATACGACACCGTTCGACCTAACATTTTAGGGACACAAAGGGGCACTCACTGACAGAGTGATCCCAAAGTTTGAGGCAAATCCATCAAGTGGATCGAGAGAAATCTCAATCGCACCGATCTTTGCCTACGCGTAGCCGTGCGGGATTCGAGTGATACGCTGTTCGTGTCCTTCATGGACACATTGTGGACGAGTGTCAGACACTCGTGTCCCTAGCCCTATACCTAGCGAACACGTGTGCACAACCACGAGGACACTGGGATACTGTGTCGTGTCTACGAGGCCTTGAACTGGCCGTACGAGGCAGTATCTGGGCATATTTGCACTGTGTGTTTTATTCATTTTGGACACTTCGTGTCCACTTGTGTGGACACGAATGCATCCCTCTGACACGCTAACATGTGACACACACTCGTGCACTACTAGTTTGTGTTATTAATTAGTTTTTGATTGTAAATTTTGGGTTGTTTTGGTATCGGGATAATAAACTCTGATACTGGGTTATAATTTGGAGATTTTCAGTTTGTTAAATCATTTAAATACATGTTAAATTGTTGAATTTTAACTGAGAACAACTCGATTTAACCCGAGATCATATGCTAACCTGTTAATGTTATCTGAGATTTCTTTAGTATATGCAACAAAACTGAGTTAGTTGATTTAAGTATACTGAAATTGGTTTTTGTGTTGAAGCTGAGAATAGCTTGAATGATAACTGAGGTTTTGTTTTGAATTATAAGTTTACTGAGTACATGTGAACCTGAGAATCAATTTGATACATGCATACTGAGTTATGTTTTTCACATAAATTGAGATTGGGTTTTAGTTATAAACTGAGTTGGGTTTTTGTCTAACATGTGAAAATCTGTGAACTGAGTTTGAAATATAATAGAGAAAACTAAGAATAGGGACTGAAATTTATATGTTAACTTAGATGAAAACTGAGATTTTATAATGCAAATAAACTGTGAAGTCATAACTGGGTTGATATGTGGTTTAGTTTGGTAAATGTTCATTCTATGTTTGGGTTTATGCCAAGTTCACTTAGTATCAAATGTTATTCTAAACTGAAAATGTATTTCAAACTGAGTTTGTTGTAACTGTAAAAACCTGAGAGACACTATATACTGCTGCCACTTCACTCTCTTACACTCACTCACCATGCTTCACATACACTAGCACTCACCTATGTTTGATTTCCCTTTCCCTCTCTCTATATCTATAAATACATGCAAATATGTAATGTATTCATGTGTATGATATGTAAGTATATATGTATGTAAATATGTATGTATGTAATGTATGTATGTATACATGTATGCAATGTAAGCATGTATGAATGTATACATGTTTGTTATGTATCCATGTATGTAATGTGTGGATACATGAATGCAAGTATGTATGTATTTATATATGTGTATCTATAGGTTGTGTTATAGGCCTAGTGTATAGTTTACCTATAGGCTTGTAGATTTGACTAGGGTTGACCAAAAGTCAAAATTGAGTCAATATGTGACCAATTGACCTGGCTTGACTAGAGTTTGACTTAGTTGACTAAGATTGACCTAGCTTGACTAGAGTTTGACTTAGTTGACTAAGATTGACCTAGTTGACTAGATTATTGACTAGAGTTGACCAAGTGTTGACTTTAGCCTAGAATAACCTAGAAATTATGTAGATGCATGGTACACTTCATTTATAACTCTTTTATATACATCATGACTTAGGTTGCTCTAAATAGGACTCAGATACCTCGTTTCGGACAGTGTATTCTTACAGACATTCAGATAGCATGCGAGTACATTCTCTGATCGTTTCATACTTGTCAGGACTTATATTCTTGCTCTAGATCACTTTACTTGATGCTGTCATGATTGTTATCATGGATTGGTACTATATGGATCTTCTCTTGCGATGTTATCCCCCTCGGGTACATCAAATACATATTGTCATGTGCTTTTCATAAGCATATTGTATTTATTGTACACCCATATTCATGTATACTCTTGTGCAATCTTGTACTCTCATGATCACATGAGTCCATGGATAAACTATTGTACAGGTAACGTAACTTGATTGGATCCTTGTGTATTGATTGGGGAGGGTGAGTAGGAAATGGTTATGCGATCAAATCCCTTATTGTATAAAATATTGTATATGTCCATTGAGCCCTCGTATATAATAGAGTCCCATTTATTGTATAACCTAACATGTTTACATAACCATATTGTGCTCTAAATCACTAGTCACTTACAGTTCTTATTTATCATGTATATATTTCCAGTTTACAAATAGCTCTCATTTTTATGTGCATCTTCTTACAGTTCATATATCTTACTCTTTTGTATGCTTTATATTTTCTGCTTGATATGAACTGCGTGAGATGTATTGTGCTCGCTCCTGTCCTGATTGGACCTGTTAAAAATATTACAGATGATACTGAGGACTTCTACCCAACCTACTATGGAGCCCATCTAGACGACACCTGTGAGTTGGACCCACAGGAGGATCCAGCTCTAGTTGGGGACGTCATCCCTACTGCTTAGACTAGATTAGCTAGGCTTTATCTTATTTTCATTATGTTATTGTATTGACTTTAGAGTTGTATTATTTCTGGATGTTTGTGATGTTGTGTCGTTTAGACACTTAGACTTTTCTTCTGTTTGTATATTCTCTTTTGAGATTTCATATATATCATATCGTGTTATTTCCATCTTTAGATTGTGATTGAGTTGTACCTTCTGTGATTTGTCCTTCGTTCGGAGAGTATATCATATTGTATTTAGTTTGTGATAGTGACCTAGAACAGCGATCTACCGCCGATACTGCGGCGTAGGCTGGGCGTACCTACTTCTCGTGCCCCTACACTGGATGCGGGTCGTGACAATTAATGATGAGTACGACTCGATAACCTGTAACAACACGTGGGTGTTGGTCGATCTGCCTGAAGGAGAAAAACCAATCGAATGTAAGTGGATCTTCAAGAAGAAGATGAAGGCCGATGGAACTGTTGACAAGTTCAAGACAAGGTTAGTTGCCAAAGGGTTTTCTCAGAAGTAGGGGATCGAATTTTTTGACACATATGCTCCAGTAGCACGGATGACGACCATCAGGATATTGATTGCTCTGGCATAATTCATAAGCTGGTAATCTATCCGATGGATGTTAAGACCGCTTTCCTAAATGGTGAATTGATCGAAGAGATTTACATGCAACAGCCAGAAGGATTCGTCGTCAAGGGCCTCGAAGAAAAATTCTACAAGTTGTTGAAATCTCTGTATGGTCTGAAGCAAGATCCCAAGATGTGGAATGAGAAGTTTGATAAAGTCATAAGATCAAACGGCTACAGGGACAGCGAGACGGACAAGTGTGTGTACACAAAGTTCGCTGATGGGAGAGGAGTTGTCGTTTGTCTCTACGTGGATGACATACTGATCTTGGGTACAGATCTAGCAAGTGTCACTGAGACAAAGAAGTTCCTCTCATCTAAGTTCAGCATGAAGGACTTAGGGGAAGCTGATGTTATCTTGGGGATAAAGATCATCCGGACGAAAATTGGAGTGGCATTGTCACAGTCTCATTATATTGAGAAGATGCCCGTATGATATGGGTATCAGGATCTTCCAGGAATCGATACGCCTTATAGGTGTGACAAGAAGATGAAGCCAAATCCAAGGGAAAGAGTCCGGTGTAGAACCCTAGGGGGTGAACAAGGTAATAAAATAATTACTGATAATTTAAAGCTATTTTACTGAGAGTAAAAGAGAGAAAAAGAGAGAGAGAGAGAGAGAAAATCAAACACTCGATATATCCTGGTCTTCTTCCTAGAGGCAATCCAGTCCCGGAGAGTAAATAGTTACACACGAATTTGGATCCGAAGACTCGTCAACTTCTACACGAGTTTGGATCCGAAGAACTCGCCAACTTCAATACGAGCTTTAATCCGAAGAACTCGTCAACTTCTACACACGAGTTTTCTTACGAAGGCTCGTCAACTTCAACAAAGAGAAATAAGGCTTTTGATCTTCTACAACACTTGAAGATCGAAAAATACAACTCTTTAATACTCTAGCACTTTTGGGTTGGATGATAAATGAAAGCTTTGGGTAGAGTAGTAATGGTGAGAGCTCTTGGTTGTTGAGAAAATTTATGGCTCAAGTTGTTGGCCTTGAAGGAGAAGACACAATCACTTTTTATAGAGAACCAAGAGAACAAAGCATTTAATGCTCCAGAACTTAGTGCTGACGGAATACCGTCGGTATGGACCGGTATTCCATCGGCATACCATTCTAAATAGTAACGATAATAAATCTAGCCGTTGGAAGCATTTAATGCTAGCATCTTGTCCATTCAAAAATCAAAATGTCGAGATCGGAATACCGGCGGTATGCTGCGGTATACCTTCGGCACACCGACTTTTGTCATAGAACATATTTCTGGATCACACACGGTATACCGTCGGTATACGGTAGTCTGCCGTCGGTAGGGGTGAGTATTCGGTTTATTCGGTTCCAACCGAACCGAATAACCGAAAACCGAATTCGACCGAAACCGAATAAGCAAAACCGAAACCGAACCGAATTGGTCAATAACCGAACCAAACCGAACCGAATTAAATCGGTTCGATTTTTGGTTTATTTGGTTTTTTTGGTTTATTTGTGTTTTTTTGTTAATATATATAATAACTAAATATACCTAGATATATTTATTATATACATATAGTATATACCTCTCTCTCTATATATATATATACCTATAGTATATATCTATATATATCTAGTATATACCTATAACTAATACCAATATATATATATATATATATATATATATATATATATATATATATATATATATATATATATATATATAAAATATATATATATATATATATAAACTAAAATTTCTTATTCGGTTTTCGGTTTTGGACCAAAACCGAAACCCAAAACCGAAACCGAAATCGAATAAGAAAATTTAGTATTTTCAAAACCGAAACCGAACCGATTTTTTTTAAAACCGAACCGAATCTCTTATTCGGTTCGGTTTTCGGTTCAAAACCGAATAATGCTCACACCTAGCCGTCGGTATACCGAGTTTTGTCATAGAACATATTTCTGGATCACACACGGTATATCGTCGGTATACGGTAGTCTGTCGTCGGTATACCGAGTTTCGTCACAGAACATATATTTTGCTCAGAAATGGTATACCGTCGGTATACTGCGGTATACCGTCGGTGTGCCGAATTTCATCACAGAACATATTTTTTATTCAGAAATGGTATATTGTCGGTATACTGCTGTATACCGTCAATGTGCCGAATTTCGTCATAGAACATATTTCTTGTTCAGAAACGGTATACTGTGGTATGCCGTCGGTATGCCATTTCTGTAGACATTAAGTTTTGAGTGACAAGACAGAAGAAAGGCTTACGTTTTGTCATCCACCTTAAGTGTTACATGGAGAATCCTAGACCTTGTACAGACTCGAAATCTTGGACCATCTGAGAGCAGTCTTTGATCGCACGTTGGTCTTCTCTTCAGTCTTGATTTGTAGGAGACTTCATCAGACTTCTATTTGAAGAGCAGCTTGAATAAAAGGATCTCTTAGCAGGCTTTTAGTGAATATCTGTTCACTGAAATATAGAGAAAACTAAACCGCGAAGATGCTGTTAATGTTATCAAAATAAATGTGCCAATAATCTCCCCCATTTTGATAATTGACAAAAACTGAAAGATAGGATCTTGTAGGGAAGTGACTCCCCCTCAATACGTTTTCTCCCCTTTTGTCAATTAATCAAAGATGGTAGAAAAATAGCTATCATGTCAGAGTAGATACAGGAGCAGAAGATATAGCTAAACCATGCATATATTGAATGACAAAGTTAAAGAGTACATGCAGGTAGAGCACAAACTAACATAATGCTCCCTATCGGGGGGAAAAGACAACCAACATAAGATCCTCGAAGGATTGCACAAGACACTGAAACAGAACAAACACGACAGACAAACGACACTAGTCCCCGAAGGACTGCAAAAGACAAACTAGGAATAGACACCACATATTATTGGACCAAACACACACAAGGAGGCCCGAAGCTACTGATCTGCTGGATCATCACCACCATCACCCGGAGTCCCGTAAAATACACCAAAAGGATCAACACCATCGGGATACATGAATCCATAGGCATTGGGGCCAGAGAATTGAGAGCCTTGAAAGTGAGGATCCTGAAGATCGAGATCGAGAAATGCATTGCGACCTTGAAGAGTACGTTGAATGAAGTAGGCTTGGTCATGAAAGCGGCTCTGAATCAGATTGTCAAGGCCACGGGTATTGGTCCTCATCTGCTCCTCCGCCTGAGCCATGCGCATATCAAAGTGTTGCTGGGTCAGAGGCATGAATCGGGCAGAGGAAGGAGGATCAGATGGTGTTGCGGCATGTGGAGTAGGTTGCGGCTCCTGATAGGCTGAAGCACAAGAGGATGAAGCACCAGATACAGAGCGGGATAAGGCCAAAAAGGGAGGAACACCGTCCGACTGGCAAAGAGAGAGGTCGACTCCCTTAGCCTCAAGAATGAGAGTGATGAACATGTCATAGTTGAGGGCCTGCCTTTCCGATGAGTGGATGGAGGAGAATGCATTCAACAGAGTTTTAGCAAAGGACCAAGTCTTCTTTGAGTACATATAGTACATGTAGACCAGAGCATCGTTGGTGATGGCATCATAGTTGCCAGATTTGGGGTACAGGGTGTGGCAAATGATGAGATACAGCTCATAATAGAATGGCTCCAGCTGCTTGGAGAGGGCAGGAATGGCCGGAGGGTTAGGTCCCTGGCAGATGATGGCACAGAACTCGTCGAAGGATACTTCAGTGGTAGGATAAAGACCGGCCAAAGTCGGGAGAGCATCCCCGCGATTAGGGATCTCGAGAATCTCTGCAATGTCGCAGACAGTGAGACGAAAGTGACGGTCATTGACAAGAGTCTCAAGAGCATTGTTGGCCAGGTCCGGCACCAGATTGCAGTAGAAGAGTCTGACAGCCGCCGGATAGATAGGAACTTAGTGACGGAGAAGAGTGGAAGGCCAGCGGTCTCAAAGAGAGAGAGATGACCGAAGAAGAGGTTCCAGTTGATTGCCTTCCCTTTGTATACGACATGGTCAGCAAAGTAGTGGAACCAGGCATCGACCGCAAGATGGGATTTGAAGATCTTCGGATCGTAACCACCGTTAGGAAAGAGCACTGGGGTGAAGGGGTTAGAAGCGGAAGAGGAAGAGCGGAGGAGTTTGGCGTGGGCCATGAGAGAAGATCTGCAAATCCGGTGGAGAGAAGGACAATTGTTTATGGAGGAAGAAGAAGAGAATGAGGAGGAAATGATTTTAAAGAGAGAGAGGAGATGAAGAGATGGATAATTAATAGGGGGTTTTGAAAAGAGAGATGAATGAAGGTTTTGAAAAGACACCTAATAAATAAGAGGTGATGTTTTGAAAGAAGGGAGGAGGTGAAGAATGGGAGAGAAATAAATGTGATGTGACATGATGGGTCCTCCCAAAAAATAAGCTGATATGTAGCAATCCGTCGCAGACGGCATGCCGACGGCATACCGGTGGATCCTGACGGTATGCCGATTTTGTTCACAGAACAGAATTCTGTAGGAAATCGGTATGCCGTCGGTATACCACTGGGTGCCGTCGGTATGCCGCTTGAGGAATGAACTAAAACTCAAGATTGATAATGCCTAATTCTTGGGAAAAAAAAATGAACCGATCCTCCGGGAGGGGCTTAATGAAGATGTCAGTCAATTGATAAGTAGTGTCAATAAAATCAAGATGAATATCCCCCTTTTGTTGATGGTCACGAAGACAATGGTGTCTAATCTCAATGTACTTCTTGCGTGAGTGAGTGACAAATAAGATTTTTCGTAAAATTTATGGAGCTAGTGTTATCACATTTAATGGAAGTGCAAGTAGAAGAAATACCATAATCTATAAGTGTTTGTGACATCCAAAGAATTTGTGCACAACAACAACCAACCGCTATATATTCGGCCTCAGTGGTAGAAAGAGCAACAGAATTTTATTTCTTACTAAACTAGGATACCAAATATTTTCCAAGGAATTGACATGTGCCGCTAGTGCTTTTTCGGTCGATTTTGCACCCGGAAAAATCCGCATCCGAGTAGCCGATAAGCTCAAAGGATGAAGATTTTGGATACCAAAGACCCATGTTGATGGAGCCTTTGAGATACTAAAAAATGCGCTTAACGGCACATAAGTGAGATTCTTTTGGATTAGCTTGGTATCGTGCACAAAGACATATACTAAATATAATATCGGGACGACTAGCAGTTAAATAGAGTAAGCTACCGATCATACCTCGATACTTATGAATGTCGATCGAGATGCCATCTTCATCATTATCAAGTTTTATAGTTGTTGCCATAGGAGTTCTCATTGATCTGGAAGAGTCAAGTTCGAAATGTTTGAGAAGATTCTTTGTATATTTAGCTTGATTGATGAAGGTTCCTTTGGGACATTGCTTGATTTGCAGACCCAAGGAGAAAGATAGTTCTCCCATCATGCTCATTTCAAATTCTTCCTGCATTACTTTAGCAAATTCTACGCATAGTACATTGTTAGTGGAACCAAAGATAATATCATCAACATAAATTTGGACTAACAGAAGAGTTCCGTTAAGAGTTTCAATAAAAAAGTGTAGTGTCAACTTTACCCTTAGAAAAGTTGTGAGAAAGAAGAAAGGAACTCAGGCGCTCATACCAAGCACGAGGAGCTTGTTTGAGGCCATAGAGGACTTTGTGTAATTTGAAAACATGATGAGAAAATTGGAAATCTTCAAAGCCAGGAGGTTGCTTAACATAAACCTCCTCTTTAATAATACCGTTCAAGAAAGCACTTTTAACGTCGATTTGAAAGAGTTTGAAGTCATTAAAGCAAGCAAAGGCACATAGCATGCGTATGGACTCAAGATGAGCAACAGGAGCATAGGTTTCATCGTATTCAATGCCTTTCTCTTGGTTATAGCCTTGAGCAACCAATCGAGCTTTGTTACGAGTTACGAACCCATCTTTATTAAGTTTATTGCGAAACACCCACTTTGTTCCAATAATGGGGTGGTTGTGAGGTTTAGGGACAAGTTCCCAAACCTTGTTTCACTCAAATTATTTTAGCTCTTCTTGCATTGCTATCATCCAAAATTCATCATTAAAAGCATCATTAATATTTTTAGGCTCTATTTGAGAAATAAAAGCCACATTGGCACATAGATCACGAGTGGAGGATCTAGTGCTAATACGTAAAGAAGGATCACCAACGATAAGCTCCTTGGGATGATGTGGAACAAATCTCCATTCCTTTGGGAGGTCCTCGTGAGGAATCTCTAATGGTGGAGAATCTTCGAGTGGAGCACTACTCCATTGTTTGATAAAAAGGGGCGAAAGTCTCCAATATAAGAGTTTTCCAAACCACAAGAGATGTTATCAACATCATCGGATGGGGAGGATATAGAAGAGTTAAGTTCATCAAAAGAGACATTAATTGACTCTTCGACAATAAGACTTCTTTTGTTAAAAACACGAAATTCTTTACTATGAATTGAGTAACCAAGGAAAATACCTTCATAGGCTTTTTCTTCAAATTTGCCTAGGTTATCTTTGGTATTCAAAATAAAATATTTACATCCAAAACCTTTGAAATACTCAATAGAGGGAATTTTGTCAAACCAAAGCTCATACGGAGTCTTTTTAGAAATAGGTCTAATTAAGACCCTATTTATTACATGACATGTCGTATTAACGGCTTCCGCCCAAAAATATTGGGGGAGCTTATATTGGTTTAACATAACCCTAGCCATATCACCAAGGGTTATATTCTTTCTTTCCACAACACCATTTTGTTGTGGAGTTCGAAGGCAAGCAAAATCATGACCAAAACCATTTTTTTCGTAAAATTTTTAAAATCGGCATTGTCAAATTCTTCTCCATGATCACTTCTAATTTTGTTTATAGTAATGCCTTTCTCATTTTGAACACGTTTACAAAAAGCAACAAATTCACAAAAAGTCTCACTTTTATTTGTAAAAAAAAATAACCCAAGTAAATCTTGAAAAATCATCAACCAAAACAAAAGCATAAAGTTTACCTCAAAGACTAGCTACTCTACTAGGACCAAATAAATCCATATGAATGAGTTGAAGAGGTCTAGTAGTGCTTACTGAGTTAATGGATTTGAAGGAAGATTTGGTCAACTTACTCTTCTCACATTCTTCACATACCATGTCCTTTTTGAAGGAACTACTTGGAAGCCCTCTTACAAGCTTCCTAGTGGCAAGTCGGGAGATGGTATCCATGTTGGCATCTCCAAGTCTCATGTGCCATAGCCAACTTTTATCGTTCTTAGCAACTAGACACCTGTCATTGTTAGTACCTTCAACAAGATAAAGGACATAAATATTAGTTTCTCTAAGGCCTTCATACACCGTAGATCCACTAGTGCTATCGGTGATGAAGCATTTATGTTTAACAAACTTAATATCATAGCCATTATCCGTAAGATGACTAATACTAAGAAGGTTGTGCTTGAGATTTATAACAAGACAAACATTTTTAATACAAGAATAAGGAGGTGAGCCGATGTTACCATTTTCTATGATATGGCCTTTGAGATTGTTACCGAAGGAGACGTGACATTCTTTCTTCATCGATAACGTTGCAAAAAGTGAAGCATCACCGGTCATGTGCCATGAGCAACCGCTATCGAGGATCCACTTGCTTCTAGCATGTGAGGGAGGGTTCACCTACAACAAAAGTTGAAGATTAAGACTTTGGTACTCAAGAGCATTTGGGTCCTTGATTGTTAGTCTTAGGAACCCACTTAAAAAATTTTATATCAACATGTTTTCTCATTTGACAATAATGAGAGGTGTGTCCAAGAAGACCATAATAGTTGCATATCATAGGTGTTATAGATTTAGAGGAGAAAGAGTGAGTGACATGAACATGCGGTGTTCTAGTGTGAGGAGTTCTAACAAGAGAGTGAGTATTATGAACATGAGGTGCTCTAGTGTGAGGAGCTCTAACATGAGTATTATGGTGATGATAATAAAAGGCATGATGCGATGTGTTCTTCTTTATAAAGGGTCCCTTTCGTGCGTGTACAATGTTAGAAAATGATCTATGTACAGTGTTCTCGTACACATGATCATTGTAATTTGTGTTATGAGGTGTGTGGGTGTGTCTTGTGCGAACCGTGTTCTTATTTACTTGTTTCTTACCATGCTCAAGAAGATTATTATACTTAATAAACGTGGCATACTCTTTTTGATTAGCAGCAAGAGTCTTGTTCATAGCAAATTCATAAGCATTTCTGAGGGATTGAATCTCAGCATCTTTTTTTCTTAATGATGTCTTCAGATTCTACTAGCTTGAGTCTCAAGGACTCTACATCATCAGTGTCAGAGGCTGGAGTTTTTCCCTTTACATACATAATGATGTTAGAGAGTCTTTCTATTTCTTATTTGTATGCCTCAACCTCTTTTAGAGATTTCTTGTACTTATTTCTAACACCTTTGTGTTCCTCGTGTAATTCATGAATGTCATTTTCCAAATCATCATAAGAGAGAGTGTTCAAAGAGAGGTCATCGAGTACCTCATCGGTTGCCATGAGGCAGACATTTGTATTGTGTTTGCATTCTTTGTCGTTGTCTGAATCGTTAGTGTCACTTTCACACCAAATACTGGTGTTGACATATTTTCTGGAGGAAGAGCTTCCTTTGTTGGACTTCTCGTATTTGCTGGAGTCCTTTATTGTCATGGGACAATCTCTCTTGATGTGTCAAGTTCTCTTGCATTGGTAGCAAGCAGGCTCTTCATCATTATCTCATCTAAATCGGTTGGTTTTGTTGAACTTAAGGAACTTTCGGAAGTGCTTGGTAGTGAGAGCTATTTCTTCATCATCATCTGAATCATCATCGTCGGAGCTATCTTTTGAGTAGGACTTCGTAACCTTGAGGGCCAGGGCTTCTCCTTTTCTTTCGCCTTCTCCTTCTCTTTTTCTTTCATGGAAGATTCCTCTTGGTCCTTCATGTCAAGTTCATGGGTCATAAGCTTCCCCATGAGGGTTTCAAGGTTCATAGTAGTCAATTCTTTCCCTTCAATGATAGCGGTAGCTTTAGGATGCCATCCTTTGGTTAGCCCTCTGAGGATCTTTATGATCTTTTCATGAGTAGGGTATTCCTTACCAAGAGAAGAAAGAGGGTTAATGATATCACCAAAACGAGTGAACATATAAGTAATAGACTCATCTTGTTTCATTTTAAAGGATTCATATTCTTGAGTGAGTCTGCTAATATTTGACTCCTTTACTTGAGATGTTCCCTCGTGAGTGACTTCTAGCAATTTCCAAATATCATTTGAAGACTTACAAGTGGAGATTTTATTGAATTCATTGCTATCGAGAGCACAGTAAAGAGAGTTCATAGCTTTAGCATCTCGACTAGCAAGCTTCTTAGCATTCTCCGTGAGTTTATCCCTAAGGGTGTCAGAAGCAATTTCCTCAATAACCCCGGAAGAAGTAGGAAGACCATTTATCACACAATCCCATAAATCAAAATCTATGGACTTCAGATAAATGCTCATCCTAATTTTCCAATAGTTATAGTTGGTTCCATCAAATAGAGGAGGCTAATTTGTGGAGTGTCCCTCATTATGAAATGAGTTGGAACTATGGTTAGTGGCCATGGATCACTCTCAGGATGTGAGTCCAAATCAAGAGAACAAAGCTCTGATACCAATTGTAGAACCCTAGAGGGGGGATGAATATGGTAATAAAATAATTACTGATAATTTAAAGCTATTTTACTGAGAGTAAAAGAGATAGGGAGAGAGAGAGAGAAAATCAAACACTCGATGTATCCTGGTCTCCTTCCTAGAGGCAATCCAGTCCCAGAACTCTCTCCCGCTTAAATCCACTATTTGAGTAAATAGTTACACACGAGTTTGGATCTGAAGACTTGTCAACTTCTACACGAGTTTGGATCCGAAGAACTCGCCAACTTCAACACGAGCTTTAATCCGAAGAACTCGCCAACTTCTACACACGATTTTTCTTACGAAGGCTCGTCAACTTCAACACAAAGAGAAATGAGACTTTTGATCTTCTACAACACTTGAAGATCGAAAAATACAACTCTTTAATATACTCTAGCACTTTTGGGTTGGATGATAAATGAAAGCTTTGGGTAGAGTAGTAATGGTGTGAGTTCTTGGTTGTTGAGAAAATTTATGGCTCAAGTTGTTGGTCTTGAAGGAGAAGACACAATCACTTTTTATAGAGAACCAAGAGAACAAAGCATTTAATGTTCCAGAACTTAGTGCTGACGGAATACCGTCGGTATGGACTGGCATTCCGTCGGTTCTGAATAGTAACGGTAATAAATCTAGCCGTTGGGAGCATTTAATGCTAGCATCTTGTCCATTCAAAAATCAAAATGTCGAGATCGGAATACCGGTGGTATACTGCGGTATACCGTCGGCACGCCGAGTTTTGTCACAAAACATATTTCTGGATCACACACGGTATACCGTCGGTATACGGTAGTCTGCCGTCGGTATACCGAGTTTCGTCACAGAACATATTTCTGGATCACATACGGTATACCGTCGGTATACGGTAGTCTGCCGTCGGTATACCGAGTTTCGTCACAGAACATATTTCTTGCTCAGAAACGGTATACTGTCGGTATACTGCGGTATACCGTCGGTGTGCCAAATTTCGTCACAGAACATATTTCTTGTTCAGAAACGGTATACCGTCGGTATACTGTTGTCACGCCCCAGAACCAGAATACTGGAGAGCGGGGGACAGACACAGCCAGCTACGTACATTGAAGTATAATCTACCTCGATATACGGTCACGGCTGTCTAGATGCATGGGGGTTTATCTACAAGCCAACAGTCTCTTATGGTCATGAACAAGCCTAGTGTCTCAATCTCAAGCAAGTAAGTAAATGTTACAAGATGTTAGATCATCAGACATACAAAGTAAGGCATCCCAAACATTACATATTCAGATGATCATGAAGCTAGTCATACAAAATGTGAAGACTAGCAAGAGTTTCAGTCAAACATGATCAACCCTAGGATTTGTCAATCATGTTACAGCCCGTAGGAAGACAGTAAGTAAAGTTACAAAAAGCTAACACTTGCTCGACGGCTAAACGCCTCAAAAGAATATTTTTACAAGGGAGTGGGAGAGCAAAATTAGAACCCACTCGTTGCCAGGGTTACGCCTAGTGGGCACCATCTGGCTGGAAGGCAGGAAGATCCTCGAGAGCTACTTCAAAATCTGGCCATACAAAACTAGCTGGGTCAGACCCCAGAAAGAGCAAGTGCCACAAGGAAGGCTTCACTTAAGAACTAAAACCAGCATATTAGCACATGAGACATAAATGATAAGAACAGTCATGATTAGGGAAAACAAGGGGATAAACGATAAGACAACTAAGGGACTATTCCGGTAGCCAAGTTACAACCCGTAAACCAAACAAGGGCCGGGGTTGTAACCCTTCACCTGAACAGAGCTTAGTCTTCGACCAAATATCGACAAGAGTAAACATAAACAGTAAAGTACTGAAGTAATCATAGACTGGCATTACTTAGATGAGACTAGACTGGACTCCATTCATCATTCACGGCCAAACAATGAGTACGACTTGATACTTTAACTAACTAGGGTTATCACAAGCCTAGTTACTAGCAAGATGCAATGAGATGTTCCAGCAGCCACAAGCCCTGCAGTCTTAATCCAGGTTATCCAGTTGCAAGTTGAGAGAGTTGGATTAGGTGACTTGGGGGTGCAACACATGACAGTGTGCTGGAAATGTGCCCTACTCGACGGCAGGCTACAAGTTCAATTAAAGCGCCCATATAACGGGACTGCATGTGGCTGGAAAATCTCTTCATGGACTACTTGATCAATCTAGTCATTATCCTAGTCAGATTCAGTATGAATCCCTGACCGTGGTAACCAGAAATCCATGTCCTAGACATGGTACAAGATGAGACGTGTAGCTTATACAAGCACAAACACCCACGGTGTCAAGGCAATAGTTACTTAGCAAGTCGAGATAGCCGTCGCAACAGCATATCAAGATTTTCATGTTAGGTTACTTTGTCAAGTCAAGAGTGCATCACAACGGACCACCATCAAGAATTATCATGTCAAATTACTTGTCAAGAGTGCACCACTACGGGTCACTATTAAGAATTATCATGCTACTTGATACTTGTTAAGAGTGCGCCTTAACAGGCCACTATCGTGTTCTATCCTTACATTATCATGAATGAGAGAAACTTGTATAAAATAACTAGTGACATATTCTTGAAGCCAAGGAAAAGCTCTACAACTTTCATGTTTTGAGTTTTTCAAGATTTTAGCTACAAAATAGCCCAAACGGGCAAAAACAGTCATTGGGAGTGACCTGCGCGCAAGCGTTGCATGCGGGCGCGCGGGCGCGCGACAGAGAAGTGCGCGGGCGCGCGGCGCGCAAGTTACGCATCGCGCGCGGGCACGCGGTAGAGAAGTGCGCGGGCGCGCGACGCGTAAGTTGTGCATTGCGCGCGGGCAAAATCGCCCACGGCGCACGTTACGCGCAAGCACGGCAGAGAAGTGCGTGGGCGCACGGCGCGCAAGTTGCGCATTGCGCGCGGGCAACGCGGCCGCGCAAGTTGCGCATTGCGAAGACACTGCGCGCGACACTATTCATCGTCCCGACAACACCAAAAGGTATGGGAAACCCATGAACACGAAAATGGCATAACTTTCTCATACGAAGTCGAAATCAAGCGGTTCAAAAGCCAAAATTGGGTAGAATTGAATTTCCTACAACATGGAACCATTAGATCTTAAAAATAATCAAGTTTCAGAGATCAAACCCAAGAAAAATCAAAAAATTTACAAACTTAGATTTACAAGAATCCATCCATCAAACCTAAAAATGTCAAGTTCTAAAGAGGCTTAGAATCAAGTAAGAAAGAGAATGGAATAATAAAACTTGAGATCTATCATGAAGCAAGTTGCACTTGCCTAGGGCTTGGTAGGTGGGAGGAGTAAATGGAGAAGATGAAGAAGTAAATGCAAATAATAGAAGAGAGAGAAGGAGTTGGTTTATATAGCAACCCCTCTCATCTCAACCCAAAATAAACCAAACCAAGCCAAGCCAAGTAATCTTGAACCAAGTTGAACCAATGAAGTCAAAATTAAACATAGACTAAGCTAAGCAAGATAAGTCAAAATACGGACCACCTGACAATTGTCAGAAATCCATATACGTATCCTAAAAAATACGTATAACGGGAAACGGGAGTGACAACTGTGGTATGCCGTCGGTATGCCGTTTCTGTAGATATTGATTTTTGAGTGACAAGACAGAAGGAAGGCTTACGTTTTGTCATCCACCTTAAGTGTTACATGGAGAATCCTAGACCTTGTACAGACTCGAAATCTTGGACCATCTGAGAGCATTCTTTGATTGCACGTTGGTCTTCTCTTCAGTCTTAATTTGTAGGAGACTTCATCAGACTTCTATTTGAAGAGTAGCTTGAATAAAAGAATCTTTTAGCAGGCTTTTAGTGAATATCTGTTTGCTGAAATATAGAGAAAACTAAACCACGAAGATGTCGTTAATGTTATCAAAATAAATGTGCCAACATCAGGCAGTTGGAGTACTTTAGCGTCATCGGGAGTTTGATGTATGCAACTACTACCACAAGGCCTGACATAGCTTTTACCGTGGGGATGCTGAGTCGGTTTACGAGCAATCCAGGTATGGAGCATTGTAAAGTTGTGAAAAAGGTTATGAGATACCTCAAAAGGACTCAGAAGTACGCACTGCACTACTGCGGAGATCCAAAAGTAGTAGAAGGCTTCAGCGATGCAAGCTGGTGCTCAGAAGTAGAGAGTGAGAGGTCCACAGGAGGATATATTTTCTTCATGGATGGAGCTGCTATATCGTGGAAGTCGAAGAAGCAGACTATGTCATTCTTCTATGGAGTCTGAGTTCTATGCACTAGCGGCTGCAGCGGATGAGACAGAATGGCTTCGGGAGCTCATGTATGATTTTCTAATGGTTGGTACATAGATACCGACGGTACCGATATACTGCGACAACCAGGTGACTGCAGCGGTGGCATCGAATGATCTCTTCAATGGCAAGAAGAAGACTGTGCGTCTAAGACACATGGCGGTAAATAATTATATTAAAAGAGGAGTCATCGCCATTTGAATGTTCGAATTCAGGAGAATCTAGCAGATCCATTCACCAAAGATCTTAAGCGCCAGCTGGTTGAAGACACAACATGTAAGATTGGCTTGAAGACACTCTGATATTATGTGTTTGCAATTCTAATATAAAGTTTTATGCTATTAGTTCAAAGAGAAATCTACTAGGCATCTAACTTTTAGTTGAAGGAAGGACCATTGACTGGAAGAATATCAGGAACAGTGGACAAATCCTTTGGGATGTTGCGGGGTTGTGAACCCAGAACCACTGTTGTCTACCGATCGTTCTTTACAAAAGAACAAAGTCCTGTAGGAGGATGGCTTGGAAGCCTTAATGAGTTTTCAGGCATCTAGGATGTCTGGCATGTTTTACAGGAAGCACGGGTAGCATAACACTACAAAGGTGTATAGTACTCCATGCTACAGTGGGATGACACCACATGAGGTACCTTGTGAGGGTAAAGCCACGGCTTCGGGCCATGTCATAGCGACGTAGCACCGCACATAGGCAAGAGGGCCGAATACTGTATAATAAAGAGTGGTAGGTAGCACTACAAAGAGGCTAGGCCTCATGTTATAGTGGGTAACACCACATGAGACAGGGCCTCGGCTTTACAAGCCATGTCACGGCGGCGTAACACCGCAAGGAAGTGAAAGGAAACCTTCATGCTGGATAGTTTGGCACTACAAAGAGGCTGGGCCTCATGCTACAGGTGGTATGACACCACATGAGACAGGGTCTCGACTTCGGGCCATGTCATAGCGGTATAGCACCGCAATGAAGCAAAATGCTTCATGCCAAAGACTCTTTAAAAGCACTCACCTAGAGTGTATGAAAAAAGATGTAGGCCGTCTCTTGAAGGAAATCTTGTAGACACCCAAGATATATACACTGAAACCAGGCTGGCACAAGGCCTTTAATGTGCAGCCAAAAGCGCAGTTGATGTCATTATGTGAGTGGAAAGAATTACAGTTATGGTACAAAATTCAAGACTTAGTCAATTCTTGTATCATGCTGTCATTTAATCCTGCGGGAAGATTCAAGTCGTAGCGACATCTATCCTAATACATGAGGGACAGTCACTGTGGGGAACGCTCAACCCATATATAGTGTTATGTGGGAGATTGTTGTTATTTTTGCTTGTTGTTGTTTTGCTTTAGAAACTAGAAAGATAGTCTCATATTGGAAAAATCAAATGGATTGTATCGCTATATAAAGCTTTGCTTGTGTTGAGAGATCACATGAAGTGTGGAGAGGCACATGGGTGCCATGTGGGGGTATTTTTCTAGTGAAAAGAAGGCTAAACCAACAAAGAAGCATTAATACTTTTTATCATGCTCATGGAATAATTCCCTTGTGGAGCTAAGTCCCGAAGGGGCTTAGCGACTTGGACTCGGACTCAGGCTCAAGGGCATAAAGTGGCGTTTTGTTGGCGCACTTTGCACTTAGTACGTCAGCATCGACGCAAGGCGTATTGTGCGCAATTGATGCGCTCTTGCGCTCATCTCTGCGCGAGTCACATCGCAGGTGCAGCGCAGGCGAAGCAGGCGCACAGGTGCTGGTCTCTGCGTGAATCGCAGCGCAGGTGCAGCGTAGGCGCAGCAGGCGCGCATGTGTTGGGCGCGCATGTGCTGAGGGGCTACGGCGCGCAGGTGCTGGGCACTGAGCACACAGGTGCTGCGGGGCTGGACGCGCAGGTACTGCGGGGCTGCGGCACGTAGGTGCTGGGCACTGAGCGCGCAGATACCGCGGGCTGCTGCGGGCTTCGCAGCTATGCGCGCAAGTTGACGGGCTGAATGGCTATGGGGCGTATGATGTGGCTGATTGGAAGATTTGAGTGGTTATGGAAAGATTCAGTTAATTGATCAGATCCGTTTTTTGTGGAATTTGAATTTAATTCATTCAAATCTTTTCATTATTCGCTTATATCTTTTCGTAATCAGTTACGATCAGGAATAGGATTAGACTTTCGACCCTTCTCTATAAATACTCTTTTCGTGCCTTCATTAAGGACTTACTACAAAATAAAGAGACGAAGAGAAAAGTGCTGCCACCGCCATTGAAGTCCAAAGGAGTTCTTCGAGTTCGTAAAGGAGGTGACAGCGAGCGTTCCAAAAGTTCTTTCGAACTTGTTGGTTTCTGGGAGCAGATCGCAATCAGACGAATCTTTCTTTGAGCAACGGTAATCTTCATCATCGCAGCAAGTCGTTGCATCAACTCCGGTTGAGAACGATTATTCATATCGTTGTATCAACTCAGGTTGAGAGCGATCATTCATCTCGTTGCATCAACTTCGGTTGAGAATGAATATTCATCTCTCTCTTAGGAGAATGATTTTTTCGTCTCTCTGAAAATAAGAGATCTAGATTTTTATTTTCAATCAAAAGATCTCTTTCAGAAATAACAGTTATGACTCACGCTAATAGTAAGCTATTGATACAATTTAACCGGTTAGGTTAGCCTAGTAATTTTCTGCTTAACATTGTGTTTGGAAACATTTGTGGGGAGGGAGAGAAAAATTTGAGGGGAAGGAAAATGGAGGAGAGTAAAATGAAAGTAAAGTTAATTTTTCCTTCCTTTGTTTGGATTGACAAAAAGTAGGGGAAGGAAAAGTTTAAAAACAATTTTTTATTTGTTTATGGATAGAGGTATAATTACTATTTCCTCCTTGGTATTCTCAAATGATGATTTAATATTAACATTTTGAGGGGTGTTGGGGTAAATTCACTCAAATTCCTCTCATCTCTCTCCATTTTCCTCCCACTTTTTGGAGAGATTTTTTTTGGTAGGACCCACCTACTTTTTCCTCTCAAATTTTCCTCCCCCATTTTCTCTCCTCCTTTCCAAATACCATTATTTAAAATTTTTCTCTCACTTTTCCCTCAACTTTTTCATTCCTCCCATTTTCCACCCTTTCCAAACAATACCTAAGGGACTATTTGGTTGTCTTTAAATAAAATATGGTTTGTAACAAAAGTTGTAGTAGTTGGTGCTGCAAGCATTTATTCTACCAAGTTACATCATTTACAATAAAGCAAACGTTGATATTGATATAAATGTTGCACTATTTGTTGCAACAACTACATTTACGGTCAACCAGAAAACCCAAAGAATTAGTCATTTCAGCGAGCAAGCTGCCAATAAAAAATTGTAGATTTTATCTATATTTTTTGGCGTGTGGAGGACATGAAAACTAGAAGAAAATTTTCTACAGTAGAAAAATGAATTATTAGTTGGATAGAAGAAACCATTTTTTTTTTCCCTATGTGAATTATTTTTCTTTTCTCATATTTTTCTTTACATTCAAACTAAGAAATAAATGACTCTTTTTTTTTCTAATTCTGCCAACCAAATGGGGCCTTAGTCCAAGTCCTGGTATTCAATTTTGGCACCCAAATTAAGTAAAGAAATCCAAATGCTGACTCCATATACTCAGATGAGTTTTAAAAGGGTTGACGATGTAGATACTCTCCTATTTTTTAGCAATTTTATGATTTGTTGAAACATTAAGTGTGACAAAAAATGTCAATTATTATTAGATTTCGATTTTATTTCTTACGAATTCTCCTCAAATGTTTAATAATTGAGACCAGCAGCAATGAACTTTAAATTGAAGTCACAAATAATTGAGGCCGGCGTATTACTGATGGCATAGTACCGTGTCGTGCCTAACATTAACATAAATTATATCCTTCTTTACATCTTTATTCACTATAACTCGCAAACAAAAAAAATGTTTTTCAGAGATTTGTTCCTTCAAAAAGTCGTCATCGTAATGCTAGTTTTTCTCTTCCAGTGGGCAATCAAAGTCTCCAGTTTGTTGTAGTACCACAGAAAATACAAAAAAAAACTTCAATTTGAAAGAAATTCCACAGCTTTCAGTCATGTTCTCTGATTGACATTTGGTTAGACTGGAGCTGGACTAGGAATTTACAAAAGTCCAATTTTGCTTAGATCATGGCTTTTCTCAATTTCAAGTTCAACTATTTGACCCATTTCACCTGCTCAAGACATAAATTTAGATTATTTATAAGAACACATCAAAAATTGATCAGAACTAGTCTAAATTTAACTTTAGTTTATTTACAAGTTTGTCATTAAAAAATTTATGCAAAGACTAGTCCAAATGTAAGTATATAAGTCAACCTTTTTTTTTGCCCCCTTTTCCTTCCTCACAAGAAGAAGTCTCACAAGAAGAACATGAAAAAAGAAGAAGAAAGAAGAAGAACAAGAAAGAAAGAAGAAAAAAAATAAACATCTCTTCCTCCAAATCCTAATTTTTTTTTTCTCTCTTCTAATTTCTCATATTTCTTTTTCCAAATTCTAGTTTATGGATGAAACCCTAGTTGTAGAAAAAAATTGGGTTATCAAATATATTAATCTATTAATCAATTTTTCTTCATTAATAGAATAGAAAAATTATGGATGAAATCCTAGTTGTAGAAGAAATTATGAATGAAACCCTAATTCTAGAAGAAATGGACTTGCAGTACAGTAAGTCCATATCAGGACTGCCACAATTTCTGAGGACTGCCATGAATTGTGACAATCTTGAAAGGACTTGTTGTACAGCAGAACTGCCACAATTTCTGGTAGTCGACTGCCAGAAATTGTGGTAGTCCTAAAATCGAAATGGCCGAATGAAAAAATATATGTTACGGTTTATTTACATCTTGATAATAGAGTGAAATATACATTTTAGGGTTTATTTTCAGCATTTTTTTGTGAGAGAATGAAATAAACATGTTAGGATTTATTTTCATGCATTCTTTACGAGGAATGAAAATGATGAGAATGAAAATTGTGGAGAACGAAACTAGGGTTTCGATAGAAACGATGGAGAAGAAAACTAGGATTTAGAGTGAAAAAATAATAGAGAAGAAGATGAAGAAGAAGATGTATAGCTTGAGGAATGAAAAATGGAGGAGGAGGAGAAGAAGAAGAAGAAGAAGAAGAAGAAGAAAGTTAGAATTTTGGAAAAGAGTAAATTTTGAAATGAAGTTCAAAATTTGGGTTTGGAACAGTCCAATGAGTAAAAAAATAGGATGTCCTGAGTAATTTTTCTGACTAGCTCTGATCAACTTTTGATGTGCCCTTGTAAATAATCTAAGTTTAGCCGTCATTGTGGTCTTTAGGGTAGTCAGCACATACATCAATTGCAACTATAAGCAACAAATTGTGACCATCGATCAAAGAAAATTCTAATTAGCGTTTAGACCGAGTTTCAGCTTTTAGAGTTTAAGCATGGACATCCAACTGAAAATTTTGAACCCTGAAATTTTTTTTCTTCCATTATATCCTTTCCAACGTGCGTTGGACCTGATTTATTTTAGGATATAATATAAAAAAAGGAAAACCAAAAATAAAAATTTAGGGTCAAAACTTTTCAATTGGACGTGCAACCCTCCGATTTTTTTTTCCCTTTAATTTGGAAACAAAGAAGTTCAGTAGCAATAAGTTCAAATACAACCCAGCTTACTAGCATAGAGAAAAGATGAAAGCATAACTGCAATCCAACTACTTTTAACTTACACCATGTTGCCATTAGTAGTCAGTCCTAAGGAGTGGCCATTTCATTGCAAGTGCCCATAGGGCCACCATCTAAAACCTAACTATGTTATGAGCTGCTGAAGTTTCAACCGAGACGGTTACGGATCGGATCTACTACTTACTACCTCCTGGCATCACCGGAGACTTGGGAGGAGTGTGATGAAAGCTGGAGCTGCTTCCGACCTTTGCGGTCGACTTGTGTTTCACGAGCGGAACCAGTGACTGGACCACGTCTGCCATGAGCGGCCTGTAGTCAGCCTCCGGCTGAACGCACATGGCTGCGATGGCGGCCACCTGAACAACTTCCTTCACCGTGTACCGCTCTTCCAGAGATGGATCCATGATTTGCACTACCTTCTCTCGGTCAGTCAGCCGCGGCAGAGCCTTTGAAAACCACCACCAGAAAAGAAAGGGAAAAAAAATTAACTGTATGTGAGATTCTTAGAATATCATGATCATATAAGACACCAGAGCCTGCTCAATTCCACAAAAGAGAACAAAAGGATTAGAATGTAATCATACATGCAACAAGAGGATATAGTGATGAACAAGAAAGAAATAGGGACAATTTTAACAATTCTTGCTAAAGAAGCCAACCTAACTGAAAGAAATGAATTGGATTTCTTTCCCTCCCCTATTTTCTTACTTTCCCATCACCTACATGCTGACTAAGCCTATGGACAAAAAATGTTCTGTTGATCAACAGATTGGGGTCAGAATTCATGCTTATCCTTATTACTGAATTATTGTAACCGAGTAGGAATTAAAAGACTTGTACTACAGCACAAAGATTTGTAGGGTTTCAATCAGAAGTATGTTATGCGAATGATAAAGCTGCTGTTCGCAGAATAGATCATCTAGCTGTATGTGAAGGTAATGAAAACCCACCCAAGACACGAGAACACCTTCTCCAGATGGCCGTTTCATGTCAACCGGAACTCTGCCTGTAAGCAGTTCCAAGAGGACTACGCCGTAGCTATACACATCTGATTTGGTTGTCAAATGTCCAGTTAGTGCGTACCTGTACAGAAAACAGTTGGAGCCATAAGATGAATACTCACTATTTCAATGATTATTGGGATGTGACAAAAGGTTAAGGCCTAAAATCTAAGAGACAAGTTGAAACTTGAAATAAAATTCGCATGCAAGGTGCCAGTATTTTACTCGGGAGCAACATATCCCTGGGTGCCTAGAACACGAGTGGAAACATGGCCTCCTGCTTTATCGGACCCAAGCTTGGCTAAGCCAAAATCTGAAACTTTAGCATGGAAGTTTTTGTCCAAGAGGATGTTACTGCTCTTGAAATCCCTGTGAATAACAGGAGGATTGACATGCTCATGCAGGTACTCCAGACCTTTTGCAGCTTCAAGAGCTATTTTCATTCTAGTCTCCCAGTTTAACTTTGACACACCACCTCGCAAACCTGAAGAGCTGAACCTACTTAGTACATCCAATTAGAAGACATCAATACATTACAATTTTGTAGCATATACAGTATGTTCTACTGTTTTTCCATATGCATTTAAAGATTGTTCAAACAAAAGTAAACTACAATAAAGATCGAATAAATGGAGAGCTGTATGAAAAAGAGAATTTCTCAAAAAAGAAAAAGTAATAATACCTAATCTGATGGCAATCTACAACATAAATCTATCGTGTGCACATTACTAATTTTAGGGTTATGGAATTCTTCAATGTTTATTCTTCTCTCATAGGAGATAAATATATATTACACGTGTTTTCTTTACAAGGCAAGAAATAAGAATCAAGTGTACCCTAATTATAGGAGACGAATAAAATACAAATCCCACTAGTTACAAGGAATTATGACAAGAATATCAACTCACGCCAACACTCTCCCTCAAGTTGGTGCATAGATGTTGCTAATGCCCAACTTGACAAGTGAGTTGTAGCACGCTTTTCTTGAAACTGTATTCATAAAATATCCGCTAATTGATTTTCTGACTTTACGAACGGGAATCAAATGCCATTCTGATCTAGCTTCTCCTTAATAAAATGTCTATCAACCTCAACATATTTGGTCTGGTCATGTTGAATCGGATTATGAGAATTATCAATGGCTGCCTCGTTGTCACAAAACAAGTTAGTTACAGACATTGGTGGATGTCCAAGTTCAGTAAGCAACTTCTGAAGCCAAAGCAATTTGCAGTCCTTTTGCCCTACCTCTGTATTCCGTCCCGGCGCTCGACAAGGCTACCCCCTTTTGTTTCTTACTACTCCAAGTTACCAAGTTACCCCCTACGAAGGTAAATAACCAGAAGTAGATCGCCTATCAGTAATATTTCCTGCCCAATCTGCATCAGTGAAACCATCTACCTTTAAGTGTCCAATCTTAGAAAACATGATGCCTCTACCAGGTGCTGATTTTAAGTATCAAAGTATTCTGACAACAGCACCCATATGATCTTCACTAGGAGAGTGCATAAATTGACTTGCAACGCTCACTACATAAGTGATGTCTGGTTGAGTATTAGATAAGTAAATTAACCGTCCAACCAACCTTTGATAACGCTCCTTGTTGGCTGAAACCTGATTAGGATACTCTGCAAGATGGTGATTCTGAACACTAGGGTTGTCTACAGGTTTGCAATCAAGCATCCTTGTAGCTGTTAACAAGTCCAAGACATATTTCCTTTGAGATAGAAATATGCCTTGTTTTGACCGAGCCACTTCATTACCCAGAAAATACTTGAGTAGACCGAGATCTTTCATCTCGAATTCGAGTGCCAGGTAACTTTTCAACCTCGAGATTTCTTTCTGGTCGTCACCTGTGACAATCATATCGTCCACATAAATAATGAGAGTTGTCATCTTTTCCATGCGACGGTTTCAAGAAGAGTGTATGATCTGAGTTGCTGCTCTGCCTGAACCAGCACTTCCTCATCGCCATCCAGAACTGCCCAAACCATGCCCATGTGATTGCTCTAAACTGTACAAGGCCTTTTATGACTTGCATACCACCCCTGTTTGTGTAGATGACACATACCCTGGCGGAATGTCCATATACACCTCTTCATTAAGATCTACATGTAGAAAGACTTTTTTCATGTCAAAACTGTTGCAGTGGCAAATCTAAATTCTCTGCCAAGGACAACAACACTCTCACAGTGTTAATCTCAGCTACTGGAGCAAACGTCTCTTTGTAGTTGATGTCGTAGGTTTGAGTGCAACCCTTAGCAACCAACCGTGCCTTGTACCTCTCAACAAATCCATCGGCTTTATGTTTCATCGTGGATACCCACCTGCATCCAAATGTTCACTTTCCTCTTGGTAATGGTACTAAACCAAGTTTGATTCTTTTGAAGTCCACACATCTATTCCAACTAGAATAATTTAATAAGTGTTCTCAACAAAAATCTTCTAGTATTGGAGCGTCTGTATCTGTTAGATCCAATTGATAGACGTTAAGGTACAAGATCCCAAATGAAATATCCATGCAACAGAATGTGCAAGAAATGCCACAGCTAATAGTTAGCTGGCCAGTCGACAAGTCATCTGCGGGGTTTAAGTACTAGAAATTCAAATCTTCCCAAGAATGTACTCAGAAAACTCAATCTGCGCAACTGACTGGTATGGCAGAATTTGTGGAATACATTGATGCAATAGCTTTTCAATGAAAGAAAAGGGAAAAACCTAGTATGCTCCTCAACTCTATTCTTCTACCAACTAACCCAGTTTCTTTATTCTGATTTGAATCTCTACATGGTACCATCAAAGCCATGACACAGACCCATATTGCTTCCATGTCTCTTTGCGCTAATTTTTCTCCTTATCAAAGCCCATTCTGATGATCAACTTCAATTTGTTGCACCATCTCTAGATTGAGCAAACTCTGGTTATGATCATGTTCTTTCACCTCAAAATCAACAGCATAATCTTGAAGTGCCTTTTTCACTTGGAAGGACAATTAAACAACCTTGTGTTCCGTCTATATTTGATGCTCATTCTACTATGTTCCGTCTACATTTAACGTTCAGCCTTAGTCTTGAAGTCTTTGAATTTCTCGAACACTAATCTTTCGATTTGAGAAGATAGACAAACATGTACTTCGAGAAGTCGTCGTTGAATGTAATAAAATACTTCATCCCAACCTTTGAGGAGAAGTGCTTGAAGTACAGATATTTGAGTGCACCAATTCAAGAAAATCTGTACTTCGGTTCACCTACCTGAACTGCTTTTACAATTTTAGTCTGCGCACAAACTTTACATTTCTCCATTTTTTTACCCCCATATTTGGAGATAAGACATAGACTAGACATTTTGTTTGTTCTTTTACAATGAACATGTCATAGTCTATTGTGCCATAACTCAAGAGAGTAGCCAGAAACAAACACTTCATTAATACATTCAGCTGAAGTTACAACTTGTAATTTGAACATTCTTTTGATACAAAAAGCTTTTCCAAAGTATGTTCCTTTATAGTAGGACATCACTATCTGGCCTGCATTGATGTCCATCCTCAAACCTGTATTTCACAGCAGGCTCTCAGAGATCAAGTTTGTACCAATAACAGGGCATGTTTCACGTTCTCCAGGGTAAGAGACGTTCTCGAAGTCAATTCAGCACTACTGATCCGATCTCTAGAACTTCAGCTTGAGATTTGTTCGCCATTGAATCTTCTCAAAACTAGGTTTGTAGGTGGTGAATAATTCCTTCTTAGAACACACGTGGCAAGATGCCCCCGTGTCCACCCACCAATCCGTGTTTACACCAGATGAGTCAATTTGTACAATCATAACAACCAAATTAAGCTTATCTTGCTCTTTGGGCCTTTTTTTGGGCTTGGACCTACAGTCTTTCTTGAAGTGACACTTCTTGTCACAGTTGAAGCCAAGGTTGTGAAAAGCTAGGTGCTAGTCGGACGAACACCCACCGCCTAGCGCCTAGCCAGCATAGCGCCTAAGCGGTTCACAAAAAAAATCCAAAAAATTGTAGAAAAAGTATATAAAATCCCAAAATATGCTTAGTCGGGCATCGGGGGATAGACAAACGCCTAGGGGCATCAGGCGGACTCCAGGCACCTAGCGCCTAGACGCGGCCAAGCCAGCTGCTAGACCGCCTTTTAGAACAGTAGTTGAAGCTGTAATGCCCCGCTCCGCACGGTGCATTATGCTGAGTCATTGACTCGAAGAGTTGCATTGACCCGATTACGTATCGATGCGAACCGATACAAAGTGTTAAGCTGTCCAGAGCAATGCATCGAACTAAGTCGATGCGAAGAGTTGCCTTGTCCCAAAGAATGCATCGAGTGAATCGATGCGAAGTGTCGCGTTGCCTCGAAGGATAAGTGCGTTGAGACGGCTCGAAGATTCTAAGAAATCGAATCGACCAAGGCGCAAGTCCGAATCGATGTAAGTATTGATTTTAGTTGGTTTCATGTGCAGGCTATACGTTTACGCTGAAATGTTAGAGGTCGATCTTTTGCCTTATTCAGTAAGGGGTCCGCGAAAGCAAATCGTCGCCTTGCGACGGACGGAAGCGTTGGCACGGTAAGCCAAATCGGACGTATAATTCAATAAGCACGAAGTGCTCGAATGGCTAAGTCAGGAGAGTGGCCGTGCGACGAAGTTATGTAATCGAGCCGCAACGGCTCGGCGAAACGACAAGGCGCATTGATTCAAGGTGGGGGGACATTAACTCTCTTTCCTACTCCGTCATGCTTAAGTAAAACACATATCATTAAATGCTGAGTTAACCTATCAACGCCACGGGCGTGGCTCGATAGAGAGATAAACGTAGTGCGTGTCAAACACTAAGATAGAACAATTGAAATGAATCGTACGGCAGACGTACGAGTCGCTATGGAACATTGGATATCGCAAAGGCGAGCGCCTCGGTGCGCAAGCCGCAAGAACATGGGATAACTGTACTCGGCGAGTGCCTTAGTGCATGAACCATACCGTACCTTCGCGCACGCGTTAGAACGGCTAGAACATTGAAAGACAATAGGGGAGCGCCCTAGCGCGCAAGCCACGGACATTGAATGCTAAGTCATAGAACATCGGAAATACGGTCGAAACGTGCCTACGTGCACGAGATAATAAAAGATGGCTTCGTTGCGAAAGAATACAGTTGTGGCATGAATGTGGCGGAACTGTCGGATATGACATAATGCCTCGAAAGATGTTCGGGACCTTCGGGTCGTTCGGTTGACGAGCATTGAGTTGAGGCATGATGCCATTGAAACATTGAAACGAAGTATGAAACGTAAGAACATAGAAAGTTAACGGAAGAAATACGAGATGGATAATGCGGCATGGTGCCCTTCGAAATGTTCACGGCCTTCGGGCGTTCGATGAGAACATTCGGGCGTTGTGCCAATTGAAATAGAGATAAGCGAACTTGTTTGGTTGCATGAAATATACGATTCGTTGCATGGTCAAATGGACTTAAAGATATAAAAGCCCGTGCATGGGTATTCCCTCGAACGCGGCGCGCCAGGACGCTGGGACCGTTCGGCCTAGGAGGGATTCGTTTACGGTATTGTTGGTGCACTTCATTTAGATGGGTAGCGACCGTCTGGTGAATGTGATAAGCCACTTGCTGCAATTATTTCGATGGCCTCTGATGTTGGTTAGCAACCGCACAGAGTTAACATCGTCTTATGTTTCGATTCGATAAAATATAAGTCCATTCTAGCCCGAAAAGCTAGTGACCTTCATATAGTTAAGGGCGATGGGTTTGGAAGTGCAACGTATACGTATATCCTGCATGGATGGATCCGAATAGAGAGCACTTATAACATGACAGGAAAAACGGATAGGCGTATTCACCTTGCGTCGGTGCAAGGGCGAGTGCGTCGATATTGCTAAGTTGCGCCACGAATCAAACACGAGATTGCTTGTCTGTTTACTTATGCGAAATGAATAACATGCTTGCCATGCTTTACAGTCTTCGAATATGCCATGAACTCATCCTAAGGAGAACATAGAAAGAGAACTAAATTGTATGTTTGCATGAATCAATACAATACTAAATGTCGGTTTGTTAAGTGGATTTTTGATCAGTATAGCGAGGACGAAAGTACTAATCCCCCACTAGTTTGCTAGCAGGTTCAGGGATTGGTCTGCTCGCAGCGGAGCTATGCTTGAACGCGTCGAGGCTTGGAATGCCGAAGCGTATTGAAGCGTGCGATCGCATTGACGCTCGGATATGCAACAAGGATTGATGCGGCCGAGATATAGAAGGCATGATGTATGGAACGGCGAAATCCTTTGTGGGCAAGAGAGAACTTGAGTGTTGTAGCCAATCTGGCAAATTCCGTTGGGCTATCGAAAGCCTTTGTAATCTGATTTCGAATATCAATAAAGAGAATCGTTTCGTATACTCTGTTTTCCTTTCGTTGTTAATGTTCAACTCGAAGATAACCATTTGAGAACTTGTCATCTTGCCTTGCACGAGCGCAACTCCAGGCTCGTGCGGCATCACGCCCCATGCGAGGGCGATGATTCGGGTGATTCCGGGTCGGGACGTGACAAATTGGTATCAGAGCTCTAGGCTCAATTTCCTCTGGACGCTTGCTTCATTACAATTCCAAAACGTTGCCCACCACCAATCGAAATCACTCTTGACTCTACTCGATGCCGCACTGGATGTTCCATACAATAAGTCTAATACAAATCATGTAATTTTGCCGCGTGTTGTTTTGGAAATTACATGGTGTTCGCTGGAAAAGTTGTGAAAGGTTTGTTGCTATAAGTGCAACGAGTTGCGAGATGTGAATTCAAGAATTTGTTGCCGCGGATGCAACACGTCATGAATTGTAATTCGAGATATTCGTTGGTTGCAACGATCGATATGAGAAATTTTGGTTGCATCGATACAATGATAGTCGTGGAATGTTGCTGCAGCAATTGCCACGCGTTGATTGTAAATGATGCGTTGAAAAGAAAATGAAAGTTGATATTGAATGTGTCGAACGGATTCACATATCGATTTCGAATGTGCGTTGCGATGAAAAGCGATAAGTTAATATCGAATGCATTGAACGGATTTGGGCATTGACTTTAAATGTCGGGAGTAAATCG
This sequence comes from Iris pallida, assembly GCA_029216955.1. NCBI lineage: Eukaryota > Viridiplantae > Streptophyta > Magnoliopsida > Asparagales > Iridaceae > Iris > Iris pallida. The sequence continues at coordinate 4,431,956 of JANAVB010022997.1, read as the reverse complement.
ATGCACGAGGTGCGGTAAATATCGAAAATAAATCGTTGCACGATGTGCAATACGTATTGAAAGTAAAATGTTGCACGTGGTGCAACGCATGTCGAAAGTAAAATTATTGCACGTGGTGCAACGCGTATCAAAGTAATCGCTGCACGAAGTACAACGGATATTGAGAATGAATTTTGCACAAGATGCAACGAAAGAAAACAAAAGTTATAAATCGAGAAACGAAATCGGTTCGGTTGCGCACCGAGCTTGTGTTGGCAAATGAATGCATTGGCCGAGTTGCGTTGAATTTTGATTAATAAGAGTTACGGTTGTGATCAAGTACGATCACTGCGGAAATCGTGAGTCGGAAGAGATCGTTGGTTCGTAAAGAGTACGTTGCGACGGAAGTAACTTGATTTCTGGGTGGTATATGGCATACCACCGATGCAATGAATGACTCGATTTCGAGTGGTATATGGTATACCACTTGTGCGATAAATTGCATCGACGCATTGTGAGAATTGCGGAAAGTTTGTCCGCAACGGAAGGGATAGCACCTAGACTCGAATGAGAATTTGTACGACGGCATGTTGATGCAAGTGTTCTTCGATGATCGGTTAGAACGATAATGCGGGACTTGTAACATTGAATGATACGTCGATTGAAAAATTTATGTGTCGGTCGAATGACGGAAACTAGCGAAACGACTATGCCTTGAGGCAACAATCGGATCGACGGGATAGGAAACTCGAAACGTTGAAATCGAACCGCACGACTTGCGAGCTCGATGAAAATGTTAAGCGATACAAATTATAATCGAATCGCACGATATGCGATCTCGATAGAAATGTTCGGCTAGGCGAATCGAACCGCACGACTTGCGATTTCGATAGAAATGTTGGGCGATGCAAATTGTAATCGAATCGCATGATGTGCGACTCCGGCGAAGAGTTGGTTGACGTGAGTAATCGTGCCTAAGAAATAGTTGGTTACGTTGCGGCGAAACTCATTTGAGTACGACTGAAAACACGCAAAACTTAGAGGGCGAGATCGTATGACTTGAGGGTTCGATGTTGGATAATCGGTAACTCAGTTACGCGATCGAAGTATAGCGGGATGCGGCAAATCGGAGAACGAGTCGATGCGTATGGAAAAGTTCGTTGCGAACTTGGATGTATGCGATGCGAGTTAAGTTGACGTTGAAACGGATTCAAAGTTGACCCTTACGTTATCGAAATGGATACGGCGTATCGAGATCGATACGTAAGGAAACGTAAACGATGTGAGAATACAAAATAGAGTGCCTCGCGCTATGAAATTTTGTAAGTAACGATGCGAGAATGAACGAACTTGGTTGATCGTAAATTTTGTGATTGATCAGGACGAGACTATAAGTCATCGACGATTGTTCGATGCGTATAGCATCTCGTGTGTCGACCGCGAAATAAGATAGACTCGAACTCGATACGAGTAGATGTTTCGTAAATTGCGGAATCATCGACGGCAGTGCGTGACTTTACTCGGAGGATAGTTGCGCATCAGTTGCGCCGATAGAAATGACTATGTACGGATTTGGGTAGTCGCATAGAAAATCGTCGGAACGTGATTTGGCTCCGAAATAAGATATAGCATGGTTCGTAGTAAACTGTCCTTCGGTGATGATCCACAATTATCGAGCGTAGCTTCGGGACAGCTGACCCTAGAAGACTTGACCGCCAAATCAAATTGAATGCTGCCAACCGTAAGATGACCCTTGCGATATCGCATATGAGATTGCACCGATAACAAATATAACACGGTGCATGTTGACGATAAGTCTAGGCGATCGGAAATTGTTGGAACAACTTTCGATTGAGAGTATTCGTCAGATGAATGCTTGAATGGTTATGTTGGTCGACGATCGAACTTGAAATTCACCAACGAACTTGGTGATTCGGATAGGCGATTGTGAGAGTCGTGCTATGCACGAGAGAGAACGATAAGGGAATGACTTACGAGTCATGTCGTTAGGTTCGGATGTGCCTTGCAATTGAGCTTGCGTGAATCGAAATTAGGTTCGATGTTGCGAGACGGATAAGTTGAAAATTTGGCTAGTGAATTCCTACTCGTTAGGAATCGAACGTAAGGCACATCGTAAAGACCTTCGTATCAAGGCGATCGTTGTCTTGAGCACCGTCGCCTCGATGTAAACTGTTATGTCGGATAGATTATAGCCTTTGTGCAATGTCAATTTAAACTTGCGTCGGAAGGATTTGAGCACGGTGTCTAGGTAAGTCACCTAGCGGACGTAGTCCTGAATGTTGATGCTTTTGCAAGTCAACAAAAGAGAATCATGTCGAGATAGGATACGAAGTAAAACATCGGAAATCGTTGGATAGTGACGCCGAACGCAAGGCGTTGCGGAAGATCATTGCGATCGGATGTGCGACGGCTTGACGCGACGCGTAGAATCGATAGTCCCGATGAAACATACAAAGTAAGAAATGCAATTTTTGAATCGCATAGTGTGCCTTAACTTTGGTTGGACGATCGCGTATGTATCAATATGCATGTGCACTAGAATTGCGAGATCCAGTAATAGAGCCAAGTCCGATCGAGAGTACGAGATGGCAAGTAATTGAGAATAAGAAATTACGTGTTTGCGTTGTTCCGATATCTTACAACTGAGCTTGGCTGAAATGCGTATCTTGGTGGGACGCCTAAAATATGTGTATGATTCCGAGCTAAGTTGTACGATCCAAACAATAGTGAGACGAGATCGTGGAGCGATCTAATAAAACCCTTGGAAATTTAGTATTGGTTTCGGTTCGGGACGAACCTTGTTTTGAGTAGTATATTATGTAATGCCCCGCTCCGCACGGTGCATTATGCTGAGTCGTTGACTCGAAGAGTTGCGTTGACCCGATTACGTATCGATGCGAATCGATACAAAGTGTTAAGCTGTCCCGAGCAATGCATCGAACTAAGTCGATGCGAAGAGTTGCCTTGTCCCAAAGAATGCATCGAGTGAATCGATGCGAAGTGCCGCGTTGCCTCGAAGGATAAGTGCGTTGAGACGGCTCGAAGATTCTAAGAAATCGAATCGACCAAGGCGCAAGTCCGAATCGATGTAAGTATTGATTTTAGTTGGTTTCATGTGCAGGCTATACGTTTACGCTGAAATGTTAGAGGTCGATCTTTTGCCTTATTCAGTAAGGGGTCCGCGAAAGCAAATCGTCGCCTTGCGACGGACGGAAGCGTTGGCACGGTAAGCCAAATCGGACGTATAATTCAATAAGCACGAAGTGCTCGAATGGCTAAGTCAGGAGAGTGGTCGTGCGACGAAGTTATGTAATCGAGCCGCAACGGCTCGACGAAACGACAAGGCGCATTGATTCAAGGTGGGGGGACATTAACTCTCTTTCCTACTCCGTCATGCTTAAGTAAAACACATATCATTGAATGTTGAGTTAACCTATCAACGCCACGGGCGTGGCTCGATAGAGAGATAAACGTAGTGCGTGTCGAACACTAAGAACAATTGAAATGAATCGTACGGCAGACGTACGAGTCGCTATGGAACATTGGATATCGCAAAGGCGAGCGCCTCGGTGCGCAAGCCGCAAGAACATGGGTTAACTGTACTCGGCGAGTGCCTTAGTGCACGAACCATACCGTGCCTTCGCGCACGCGTTAGAACAGCTAGAACATTGAAAGACAATAGGCGAGCGCCCTAGCGCTCAAGCCACGGACATTGAATGCTAAGTCATAGAACATCGAAAATAGGGTCGAAACGTGCCTACGTGCACGAGATAATAAAAGATGGCTTCGTTGCGAAAGAATACAGTTGTGGCATGAATGTGACGGAACTGTCGGATATGACATAATGCCTTGAAAGATGTTCGGGACCTTCGGGTCGTTCGGTTGACGAGCATTGAGTTGAGGCATGATGCCATTGAAACATTAAAACGAAGTATGAAACGTAAGAACATGGAAACTTAACGGAAGAAATACGAGATGGATAATGCGGCATAGTGCCCTTCGAAATGTTCACGGCCTTCGGGCGTTCGATGAGAACATTCGGGCGTTGTGCCAATTGAAATAGAGATAAGCGAACTTGTTTGGTTGCATGAAATATACGATTCGTTGCATGGTCAAATGGACTTAAAGATATAAAAGCCCGTGCATGGGTATTCCCTCGAACGCGGCGCGCCAGGGCGCTGGGACCGTTCGGCCTAGGAGGGATTCGTTTACGGTATTGTTGGTGCACTTCATTTAGATGTGTAGCGACCGTCTGGTGAATGTGATAAGCCACTTACTGCGATTATTTCGATGGCCTCTGATGTTGGTTAGCAACCGCACAGAGTTAACAACGTCTTATGTTTCGATTCGATAAAATATAAGTCCATTCTAGCCCGAAAAGCTAGTGACCTTCATATAGTTAAGGGCGATGGGTTTGGAAGTGCAAGGTATACGTATATCCTGCATGGATGGATCCGAATAGAGAGCACTTATAACATGACAGGAAAAACGGATAGGCGTATTCACCTTGCGTCGGTGCAAGGGCGAGTGCGTCGATATTGCTAAGTTACGCCACGAATCAAACACGAGATTGCTTGCCTGTTTACTTATGCGAAATGAATAACATGCTTGCCATGCTTTACAGTCTTCGAATATGCCATGAACTCATCCTAAGGAGAACATAGAAAGAGAACTAAATTGTATGTTTGCATGAATCAATACAATACTAAATGTCGGTTTGTTAAGTGGGTTTTTGATCAGTACAGCGAGGACGAAAGTACTAATCCCCCACTAGTTTGCTAGCAGGTTCAGGGATTGGTCTGCTCGCAGCGGAGCTACGCTTGAACGCGTCGAGGCTTGGAATGCCGAAGCGTATTGAAGCGTGCGATCGCATTGACGCTCGGATATGCAACAAGGATTGATGCGGCCGAGATATAGAAGGCATGATGTATGGAACGGCGAAATCCTTTGTGGGCAAGAGAGAACTTGAGTGTTGTAGCCAATCTGGCAAATTCCGTTGGGCTATCGAAAGCCTTTGTAATCTGATTTCGAATATCAATAAAGAGAATCGTTTCGTATACTCTGTTTTTCTTTCGTTGTTAATGTTCAACTCGAAGATAACCATTTGAGAACTTGTCATCTTGCCTTGCACGAGCGCAACTCCAGGCTCGTGCGGCATCACGCCCCATGCGAGGACGATGATTCGGGTGATTCCGGGTCGGGGCGTGACAGAAGCAAGCCATGTCTGTTTGCCCAATGATTATATCATATTCTTGAAAATGGTTAATCAGTTAAGTTTAACATAATGAAGTCACTAATATTCATATATTTACTATCATATTGCTACTTAAACTTAGCATTGTCCTACTGCTCACTAAATGTTATCTTATTATCATACTGCTTTGTTCATCTAACATATACTTGTAGACATAAAGTAAACATGATCAAACCATGACATATGCGATGAAGAATTAATGACGGGCCAAAGACGACGTTAAATCAGAAGATTTCTCTGAACCGTCCAGCGACCTATCCGGGACCTCGCATTCGGGGGTTCCGCTGACCGGTCAGCAGACAGGGGTCGAGGGGGCAACGCCCCCCGTGGGGGTTTGGGGACGAAGCCCCCGAAAGGTATTCAGATTTCTAGATTTGTTTATCTTTGGACATCTGCCGTCAAGGAAAAATGACATCTTCAAGTCTGCTAAAAGACGTTATCAAAGGGCTATTGGTTTTTCTAATTTATTCTGTATTTTTCTATTTATTAAGTCTAGATAATTTGTGAGTCGGGATCACTGACAATTTAGTAAATCACTCTCACAAACCCTTTGAACCCAAAACAAACCAGCATCCAAAAACCATGTTGCACCAAAAATGACCTAAAATCAGCCTAATCGAACTCTGCCAGAGTTCTGTCCGAACTCGGTCTACCAAAATTACTTCTGGTCAGCAGCTTCTACCTATTCTTTTGGATCTACAACGTTCAAAAGTATGAACGTTAACCCTACCGAGTTCTGCCCGAACTCTGTCCTAGAAATTCCTATAAATATTGAAGAATTTGTCATATCTAAGAACTCATTCAATCTTCATCTTCTCTATCCATTCCTAGCTTTCTGTCTATTTTACAAAGCTTGAATCTTCAAATCCCCAATACTTGTATCGATTCGGACTTGCGCCTTGGGTCGATTCAATTTCTTAGAATCTTCGAGCCGACTCAACGCACTTATCCTTCGGGGCAATACAGTGCTTCGCATCAATTCAACTCGATGCATTCTTTGGGACAATGCAATTCTTCGCATCGAATTAGTTCGATGCATTGCTCGGGACAACATAATTCCCGTATCGATTCGCATCGATATATTTCATTTGGTCAACGCGACTCTTTGAGTCAACGTCTCAGTGTAATGCGCCGTGCAGAGCGGGGCATTACAAGGATCACAATCAATAATCTAGCCTAACAGAACGTAGTCAAATAGCAAAATGCGAGAAAATCAAGCAGACCTCCTGTCGGGTACAAGTGCTCCTGCAGTCCACCATTGGTCATGTACTCGTAGACCAGCATTCTGTGACAGCCATCTGAGCAGTAGCCGACCAGCGAAAGAAGATACTGCGACCGGAGCCTCGTCAACAGATCCACCTGAAAAACGAAAACCAATTCAAAATGGAGACTTTTTTATAATCGACAACACCAACCGACACTCCAAACGCAAATATTTCAAGAACCTCCATCTTGAACTCCTCCTCCCCCTGCTTCCCGGCCCGGTCCATCAGCTTCACCGCGATCCGCCTCCCGTCCGCGAGCGCCCCCTTGTACACCGACCCGAAGCTGCCATGCCCGACCACGTTGCCCCTCCCGAAGCCGCCGGTGGCGGAATGCAGCTGCTTGTAGGCGAACACCTGGACACCGGCCCCGGGTGCGGACACCACCACCTCCACCTCCGCCTCCGCCTTCCTCGCCGGCGGGTCGAGCGGCTCCTCCCGCCCCCGGACGTCGCCGGGACTCGATCCGGGGGATTTCAGGGCCTTGCGGCGGCTGGAGACCTTGGCGCCGATGTAGCAATAGTAGCCGGCGGCGACGAGGAGGGAGCCGACGGCGAGGGCCGCGAGGATGATGATGATGGCGGCGGCGACGGCTTCCGCCTTCCTCTCGTCGACGTCCATTACGGAGGAAAACCCTAACCGTAACTCTAACTTTAGGGTTTTGGAGAGGAGGAGAGATTGATTCAGTTAATGGCTGTGTGGGACTGATGACTGATGAGACAGACAGACGGAAAGAGGGAGTGTCATTTTAAATTAAATTCTTATTTGCCACAATGTGAGTTTGGGGGAAATTTATGAAATGTCAAAAAAACGAAAAGTTATGAAAAATCCACCGCGCAATAAAATTTCATCGCGTGTCCAGAATTAGTAAAAAATATATAAAGAGAATTCCGAATGACCTTTTTGTCCTTCCTTTAATTAATTGAAAACACCCACGAAACTACTCTTAAAAAAAACGTTTCGATACTTCATCTTCTTCCATACGCTGCTCACTTTCGAATCTAGGTTTTCTCCTCAAAAATCTTCAAAAACTCGTCAGAAAATTTTGGAAAGACCGAGACAAACGGCAAAAGTGCTAAAACGGAGGTCAAAACATCATTTTTTTTTGCGATTCTAAAATTTCGGAAGGCCGTTTAACGGAGAAGCGGTTACTTTCAGGCTCCTCGAAGATACGCTCGTTTCGGGACAAACCGGACCTCGTTTCGACCTCCCAGTCAAAAGTTATGGCCCTTCAAAGTTTCAACTGACCATAAAATGCAGGAGAATGGTCATTCTCCGTGTTAGAACACGAAAAATATTAATTTCGCATGAGGGTGGCCATTCTCCGTGTTAGTAACACGGAGAATGTCATTCTCCGTCTTAATTTACACGGAGAATAGTCATTCTCTGTGTTAGTAACACGGAGAATGGCATTCTTCGTCTTAATTTACACGGAGAATGACCATTCTCCGTGCTAAATTACACGGAGAATGGTCATTCTCCGTCTTAATTTACACGGAGAATGGTCATTCTCCGTATAATTTAGCACGGAGAATGGTCATTACAGTGTTAAAACGCAGGAGAATGGCCATTCTCCGTATTAGAAACACGGAAAATGGTCATTCCAGTGTTAAAACGCAGGAGAATGGCCATTCTCCGTGTTAAATAAAACGGAGAATGGCATTCTCCGTGTTAAATAAAACGGAGAATGGCATTCTTCGTCTTAATTAAAACGGAGAATGACATTCTCCGTGTTAATTTACACGGAGAATGGTTATTCTCAGTGTTAAAACGTAGGAGAATGACCATTCTTCGTGTAATTTAGTACGGAGAATGGCATTCTCCGTTTCTAAATTACACGGAGAATGGCCATTCTCCGTGCTAAATAACACGGAGAATGACATTCTCCATGTTAAATGACACGAAGAATGGTCATTCAAATGTTAAAACACAGGAGAATGGTCATTCTCCGTGTTAGAAACACGGAGAATGACATTCTTCTTGTTAAAAATGCAGGAGAATGACTATTCTTCGTGCGATATCGACGGAGAACAGTTGACAAAAACCTAATTTTTTATTTTTTTTGTTTTGTGGAAAGAAATTTGACATAAATAAAGATTCAAGAGCTTTCTTTCTTCTTTCAAAATGATGCTAACTCTTATGGAAAAGAAGAAGAAGATCTTCTCTCTATAATTGACCTAATTGTCGGAGAAGAAGAAGAAGAAGAAAATAAGCGATGATCGGAGTTCGACTGAAAAAAAAGCATGGTGAACTACGAACGATCTTTGCGATCTCTGCTGAAGATGAGAGCAATGGAATTCAGATCTCTCGTGAAGAAGAAGAAGAAGAAGAAGAAGAAGAAGAAGAAGAAGAAGAAGAGAATCGCAATCCATATCTGAGTTTGTGCGGAGGGGTAGTTATGGTATTAATCTTGTAAATACAGAGCATCTAAAGGAAATCTTGGAATACTTAACGTGGAAATATATAATTCTGGGCATTTCATAAAACCCATCATGCGGGTGGGTTTTTCATAAAAACCAACTCCAAAATTGGGTTCCTCAGCAATTTCCAGTTTTGTTTTTTTCAGCTCTTTGGACACTTGTGTATCATTAATAATAATTTGTCATCACTTTTGTTATTTAAAATTTCTCAAAATAAAATAAAAAAATTCCGGAAAGTTTCTGCAAACCACATTCTGATATGGAAATAATAAATTGTTGCTCAAACAATATCCAGTGTGAACATATATAATTGTCACCCCCGTTTTCCGTTCTACGTATTTCCAGTATACGTATACGGAATCCTGACATGTATTTTTATTTTCCTGCCTGGCTAGCTAATTTCAGTTTAATCTTGATTAGGTTCATCATGGCATGTAATGGTTTAACTTGGTTTATTTTGGGATGGCTTGGTTTATTCTTTGGTTCATCATGTTAAACCCACCACCATTCTCCTTTATAATCCACCTAACTTTTCTCTCTCCTCCACTTTCTCATTTACTCCTTCCTTCTCCATTAAACCCACCACCAACCAAGAACACCCCTTAGGCAAGTGCAACTTGCTTCCACAAGAGAACCTATTTTTATTGTTCTAATAGCTTCTTCTCATGTTTCTAAGACACATTAGAACTTGTCATTTTCCATGTTGAGGCTTTGATTTTTGTAGATCTAGAAATTGGTCATTTTCGGATTTTGGTGGTTTTGATCTATCAAACTTCTTTGTTTTCAAGTTTTGATGGTTTCATGTTGTAGAGAATTTCATTCTACCCAATTTTGACCATTGGAAAGTTGGATTTGGATTTGTTTTGACTAAGTTATGGATTTTTGAAGCTTTGGGTTCAACCATGGAATTCCTGCTGCTTTGGAGAAGGCAGTGAGCAGTGTGCGCGAGCTTTTTAGCTTGCGCCATTGAGTTACGCACGCTCTTTAGCGCAGCGCAGTCTGACTCGAGCGCAGTCTGACTCGAGCGCAGTCTGACTCATGCGCAGTCTGACTCAGGCGCAACCTGATGTTCAGGCGCAACTGGACTTGACCCTACTTGCCTTGGCGCAACCTGTTACCCTGGCGCAACTTGGCTAATGCCACTTGTTGGCCATAGTACCCCTTGCTCCTCCCCCTTGGGCGCATTATGTCCCCATATCCCCCTTTTTATGATTTTTTGCACCCATTTTATATCCTTACGCCTTTTGATATAAACTCGACATGAACCCGATGTGATCATGACATTATTTATGAATGTTAATCGGAACACGGCTTAGTGATGGAATTGCATGATTAGTGGCCCGCCGTGGTGCACTCTTGACAAGTAATTTGATATGATAATTCTTGACGGTGGTCCGTTGTGACGCACCCTTGCCTTGATAAGTAATCTTGATAAGCAACCAGACATGATAACCGTGATACGCTGTTGCGACGGCTAACCTGACATGCTAAGTGAATTCTTGACACCGTGGATGATTGTATCGAATATGCTTGTATAAGCAACCAGTCTTGTCTCGCATCATGTCTAGGGCATGTATCCCTGGTTACCACGGTCAGGGATTCATACTGAATCTGACTAGGTTAATGACTAGATTGATCAAGTAGAGCATATAGAGAGGTATTCCGGCTACAAGCAATCCCGTTATCTGGGTGCCTTCCTTGATGGACTTGTAGCCTGCCGACGAGTAGGGCACATTTCCAGCGCACTGTTATGTGGGACACTACATGAAATGATTACTATGCACACTGTCATGTGTTGCATCCAAGTCACCTAACAAGGCATGATAACTCTAATCTTGAACCTTGCGTCTGGATAACCTGGATAGTCTGCAGGGCTTGTGGCCGTAGGCGTTGTTTGCCATGAAATATAAAAGAGCAGAACAATTATCGGAGGACTGGACTTTTACTTCACGTTACAAACTCGCTTGTACAAAGAAAGCCTAGGGACGAAAGCCTAGGTACAGCAGACTAAGTACAATTGTTTATTTTAGATTCTGGAGGGTGACGATAGAGGCTCGGGAAGGCGACGGCAGCCCTGCCTTACTCCTTGGACGATCGGTATGCAGCCTTGGCTCCAGAAGATTGCTCGGCGTTGAAGAAATGCTCTCTCTGCTCTCTCTCTACTCTTTTCTCCAAGTCTTCTAATGCTCTCTGATCTCGAAAAGGGGTCTCTCTGGTTGTGCTCTCTCCGTTGTATATTTTTTTTATCAGGAAGTGTATATCTTGCAAGGGAATGGCACCTTGCTATTTATAAGAATGGGGTGTGATCATTAGGGTTTGCAATGATTGCTTCCTGGAGATGGCGGCGGCCTGTGGATTGGTCAATCTGGGCCATTAATTTTGAGTGTGATGAATCTGGGCCATTAAGTTTAGATTACACCAAATCTCATCAGTAATTAATGCTGATTGGAATAAATCTTCCTCATGATGATCTACTGATGTCTGCGAATAAATTTGATTTATTCTCCTGCCACGTGTCCCAGATTATTGGGATTTGATCCAATCTCTGATTGCAATAAATCTGGGAAATTGATCGGCTTAGGAAACGTGTCCTAGGAGCCGCTGGAAGAGATCTGAACCGCATGAATATTGAGCCGCATAAGGTTTGGGCCACGTGTCAGGGCTGCTCGGGTAGTGTCCCCCCCTTCGAACCGCATGGAGATGATCATTGCGAGCCGCATAAGGATGCATCTGCCTGAGCCGTATGGAAATGGTCCTCTTGAGCCGTATGGAAAGGCCTCCGCTTGAGCCGCATGAGACTGTTTCGGCCTGAGCCGCATAGGACGGCTTCATTCTGAACCGCATGGGAAGTCTTCGCTCGAGCCGCATATGAACGCCCATGTGGCAAAGCCACGTGGCACTTTATATATCTCAGGGGATTGTGTCAGAGATCTCTTTCTCTTCCCTAGGGGTCTGTCATTATGATAGAGTCATAATTACTTCTTCGTGTCAGGGCTGTCACTTTTTCAGAGTTGTCAGCCGTCAAAGTAATTAATGCAGCATAGGACGGAGGTGAGCACTGTTACGCCACGTGTCTTCTGAGCCGCATGGGATGTCTTGGGCCGCATAGTCCCTTGTGTCGCATGACTCTCTGAGCCGCATGGGCTATCTGAGCCGCATGGGCTTTCCTGGCCGCATAGATCATTTTCCATGCTTCTACAAGACCCCCTTCAAAGTTTTCAATTTACAAAATTGAAATACTTTGAATAAGAAGCATGGCTGGATATTCTTCTGGCCGCATATAAAGTCCTGGCCGCATGGATATCTTGGCCGCATGGAAAGTTCTGCCGCATGACCATCTGAGTCGCATAATTGTTTTCAGCCGCATAGCCATTTGAACCGCATAGGCTCTTTGCCACGTCATTATGCCATACGTGTAGATCTTTTTGGGACAGGATCCCAAGAGCTGTCTTTAATTGGCTGGTTTGGCTCGATAGCCAAAGAGTCAATCACGTTGTACGAGGCGTCGGTCCATATTTTTCTGTCTATAAATAGAAGGACATTTGGACGGCCTTCTCTCTTAGACTCTTCTTGACTCAGGCTCCTGTCGTGTTTTCTTCCTCCGATCATCAAACAATAATGGCACCCAGGGCTTCTAAGGCTGTGGCGAGGAGTAAGAAACTGGCTTCGTCCTCGACTGTCGCGCCCTCCGTTCGTTTTGACGTCCATATTGCCATCGAAGGTAAGGATTATGTAGTCGATTGAGTACTTCGAAACCCTAACAGAGCCTGTTTTGCTACATGCTTCATGCACAAGACTTTGACGTGAACTTTTCAAACTATATGGTCCGTATACACGCCCGATGATTGAGCCGTATGGGGGTATACCCCATGTCCGAGCCGCATGAGAATTGTCTTAAACGAGCCGCATGAACTTTTCTGACTGTTTTTATTTTCTTCGTCTTTGGTTCTCGTAGTATCTCCACCGAATGCTGAGATTGCAGTGTCAGAGGAGCCGCAGCCTCCTGTCATCAACCGGGGGTCTTCCACTGTTAAGGAAGAAGCGAAGAAAGAAGAACCTACTTCTGAGGGGGACGGCAGCCTTCCAAATATCGAAGCTACTGAGGGTGGTAGCGCTGGGAATCCTGATTCTCCTATCCTGGACTTGCATCCTTCATATGTGAGGTGGCTGAGGGACTGGTATATGCGCTCCTGTAACTAGGATTTAGGGACTTCTCGTGGATGTTTGTCTATAATTTTTGTTTTGTTTCGCCTTTCTTCATGAAGAACCCCTTTGACTTGCTTGTAATCATGTGGATGTAACCGATTTTTGAAATGAATGGAATATATTTGCTTTACTCTTTTGCTTTGCAATTATCATCTTATTGAGACATTTTGCGTGGACCCATTGCCCCTAACGTACCCGTGTTTTGGATACGGACAACAAGTTAAAAAAAAAAGGAACCAACATACTGACTCAGAGGTACTGAGGACATGGCGAGCATGAGGGTTGCTTCGACGGAGCCTTCCTACTCAGAGGTAATGAGGACATGGCAGGAGTGGGCTCAATGAAGAGGAGGTACATAGAACGACTCAGAGGTAATGAGGACATGGAAGTTCTATGTAAGGGGTGATTTGTTTTTGGCGGAATTGAGACGACTCAGAGGTAGCATCGATATGGTCTTTTTGGAAGTTTGTGGACCCGTTACCCTTTTTTGTGCACTGGGAGTACGGGTAGTGGATCATGAGGGAGGATCTCTTTCAGGAAGAAAGTTTAGAGGTACGGTTATACATGACTTTCTTTTAAAAGAGTGACCGGAATGTAAGTTCAGGGGTACCAGCAGGTACATAACTTGACAACCCATGAATATTGGAATCAAAGTGTAAGTTCAGAGGTACCAGCGGGTACATGACTTGGTAGTTTGGGATACCTTCGTGGAAGAAGGGCATGAGTTCAGCGGTACAAGAGGGTACGTGACTCAAAAATCTAGAATATTGTGGATGTGAGTTCAGCGGTACCAGCAGGTACATGACTCGATAATCTGGAGATAATGTGGGTGTGAGTTCAGCGGTACCGGCGGGTACATGACTTGATAATCTGAAGAATGGTGAACGTGAGTTCAGCGGTACCAGCGGGTACATGACTCGATAGTCTGGAATATTATGGAGGTGAGTTCAGCGGTACCAGCGGGTACATGACTCGATAATCTGGAGATAATGTGGGTGTGAGTTCAGCGGTACCGGCGGGTACATGACTTGATAATCTGAAGAATGGTGAACGTGAGTTCAGCGGTACCAGCGGGTACATGACTCGATAGTCTGGAATATTGTGGAGGTGAGTTCAGCGGTACCAGCGGGTACATGACTCGATAGTCTGGAATGTGTCATTTAGACATAATACTTCTTCAGGAATTTGCCGTTGACAGGCAGCATGAGCAAGTCCCCATTTTGCTTTGCGAGACGGTAAGCGCCGTTGGAGAACACAGCCTCAATGATGAATGGACCTTCCCATTTTGGCTGGAACTTGCCGGCGGTCTTGTGAGTCATGACCATCGGCCTTCGGACTGCCAGAACGACATCGCCCACTTGGAATGTTTTGATTTTGACCTTCTTGTTGAAGGCTCCAGAGATACGTGCTTGGTATAGCTCGATTCGTTGCTGAGCCAAGAGGCGCTTTTCATCCAAGGCCTCCAACTCTTGTAGCCGACGACGGTAGTTATCATCTGTCGTCAATTGATAAGTGAGGGCGACGCGGAGTGAGGGTATTTGAGTCTCCAATGGGAGGACTGCCTCACTCCCGTACACCAAGAAAAATGGCGTGTTCCCAGTGGCTTTTCGGACTGTGGTACAGTACGCCCACAAGCATTCTCCAAGCTTCTCGTTCCAGTCACGTTTGTTGGAAGAGACAAACTTCTTGAGCAGCTTGATGATTGTTTTGTTGAATGCCTCTGCCAACCCGTTCGCTGCTGGATTGTATGGCGTTGAAGCAATATTTTGGATGCGGTGCTTGTCACAGAACCGATAGAAGGCATGGCTAGCGAACTGCGGACCATTATCGTGGATGATCCTTCGGGGCAGTCCAAAGCGATATATGACGTGATGCTTGAGGAAGCTGATCACGTTTGACGTCTTTACTTTCGCAAGTGGGACAGCTTCCGCCCATTTGGAGAAATAATCTGTAATGGCAAGTATGAATCGGTATCCTCGGGAGGAATGTGGAGCAATTGGACCGATGATATCCATTCCCCATGCTTCAAATGGCCAGGAGGCCACTGTCGGATGTAGAAACTCGGATGGTTGGTGAATGAAGTCCGCGTGGACTTGGCAGGCTTTGCATTTCCTGACATAGTCTATCGCATCTGCAACCATCGTGGGCCAGTAGTAGCCCATTCGGCGAAGACGGTCTTACAATTTTGGGCCCGGCTGATGGGCCCCGCAAACACCGTCATGAGCTTCTCGTACGGCTTCTTTGGCTTCTGCGTTTGACAGGCACCGAAGCAACAACCCGTCGTAGGATCGTCGATACAGCATTTTTGTCTCTGTATCGTAGAAGAATCTGAGAGAACGCCGTCTGATGGAGGTGGCTTCCTTTGGATTCTCTGGGAGGATGTCGTAGACGACGAAGTCGATGAATGGTTGTCTCCAGTCTGGTGCTTCGTCGACCGCCTGGGCGGAATAGCTCGCCACGAATTGAACGTTGTTCTTGGGGCAGACCAGTTCGTAGCCTATCACGTCAACCGAATGATGAGTGTGGTTCGGCACTGCTAAGGAAGCGGCAAGGCCCGCTAGGGCATCGGCTTCGATGTTTTGGAGTCTGGGAACGTGCTCGATGAAGAATTCCTCAAATGACGAGATAATATTGATCGCTATTTGGTGATAGGGGATCATGTCTTCATGGCGGACTTCGTATGAACCCCGGACCTGATTAACGATTAATTGCGAATCGCCGTATGCTTCAAGATATTCTACCTCCAGCTCTCTTGCAAGTTGGAGACCGATGACCAAAGCGTTGTACTCGGCCACATTGTTAGAGCAGGGTTCCGTGAGGGAAGCTTCATCGCGATTTGGCGAAACCACTCAATATAGTTCCTTGTCAGCTCTTTCTTTCCTTGAATGACGTCCATGAGGGTGGACATGTGACGTCCTGTCCTACCTCGTAGAATCTCTCCAAGAACATACGCTTGAAGCCGGCGAAGGAGTGGATGCAGTTGTCTGGCAGGTTACGGTACCAGTCGAAGGCGACTCCTTCCAATGCCCCAATGAATAATCGTGTAAGGATAGCATCATCATGGGGCAGATGGTCAGTGGTGACCTCGAAGTAAGTGATGTACCGACTTGCTGAGGTCTTGCCATCATACGGGTTGATATTGAACGGCTTATATCTTGGTGGGAACGGAACATCCCTCCATTCAGCAGGGTATAGTTGCCGCATTCTAAGGTCTTGAGAGTTTTCTCGGACGTGGAACATGGCTCGGAGCTCCTGAACCTCTCTTCTTACTTCTCGGGCCTCATCTGCAGCGGTGGGGGCCGTTGTTTCGGGAGGATTATTGCCCGGGTTTGGTGCCGCTGAGTTTGAGTCCGCATTGACCGTGGGACCCGTACTTGTTTGGCCAGGCGTCCCTCCTTGCAGAGTTGGAAGAGCTGCCTTGATTTCATCTACAGACTTGACCAAGGCCTGCAGTATAGCCTCCAGAGTGTCGATGCGTTGGCGATCACTGGAACCACCTTGATTGCTGTCCGTCATGAACACCGTTCTTACATGAGGAGTGATGGAAGGAACGGTAGAGGATGTACCCTCCGAGTCATACCCATGCACCGAGAAGTCATCGGGGTATGTGGGAATGTTCTCTTCGGGTTCGGACTCGGAGGGAATAGCACCCCCAGCTTCGGAGCTTGCTTCATCTTGAGAGTCATGGATGTCCTCGAGGACATCAGCATTTGTTGTACCTGATGGGAGAGTTGTTTCCCCGGGCTCGTCTCCTTGGAATATCGGATTGTCGTGGATATTCGGAGGAGTGCTACCTCCAGTTCCTACGACCCCCAGCGATGTGGATGATGAATCTCCCATTGTAGCAGATTTTGTCTTTGAACGGGTGCCTTGGAAAACTCCGGTGGTGGACAACCGTTTAGAAGAAAGTCTTTTAGCTGTAGTGGTTGATATCCTTGGACTGGAGATACTTGTCTTCTTCCCTCTCCCCTCGGCGGGGTTTTTATGAGTAGAGTTGCAAGAGACAACTGGAGGCGCCTCGTCCTCTGAGCTCGGATGCTGTAGCCTTTGGAAGACGGATGGCCGGTCTTCTTTTACTGTCGCGTTGTTGCAACAGCAGTTGACGATGATCTGGGTGCAGTGACGTCCGTGTGAGGACTCTTTGTACATCGAGACCCCTTCTCTTTCCTTGCGTTTGTGGAGGATAGCCTCACGCAGGTCAGAGGAACCACTTTGTCCGTTTGCCGCCGGGGGCTGGATTCGAGTGGTTCTGTACAACTTCCCATCAGAGGCCCGCATAACGGTATGCGGAGCGCTCGGATGGTCAGAGGTCGGGACAGTCTGCTGGGTTTGCCAAGCTCGCGCTGCCTTGGACTTCTTCACTCTAGTGCGTGAGGGCACATAGTAGGAAGAGTCCAAGTGGTACTGGAGAGAATCAGACATGTCCTCTTGGGAGCACAAGAGATCAGGACCATAGGAGAGTCGATCGAAGATGGAGCTACGTGGAGTAGGCGTCATACGGCTGGAATTAGCGATCCTCATGCGGCTGGTGATCGTGGCCGCATGAATCTTTTCCATGCGGCTGAAAACCCTGGCCGCATGAGGATTCTGCATGCGGCTGGAAATCCCGGCCGCATGAGTACTATGCATTTGGCTAGCAGTTTCAGCCGTATGGTCATCATTCATGCGGCTGCCAATCTTGGCCGCATGAGTCTTTGCTTTGCGGCTAGGACCCTTGTTCGATTTCTTTCTGGTGCACATAGAATTGCCCTTTGCCCCTGCAAGTCCAGCATCGTAGTGCTTTCCTCTGCCGGACTTGGGGACAGCAGAGTTTTCTATGGTTTGAAGTGGGGCCGCACGAGAATCGCTTTTGCCGTCTTGGATAGCAGGGAGTAATCCATCGAGGGCCTGGGGAGGAGCAAACGATTTTGGCCTCCACTCTTTGCGAGCCTTGGTGGTGCGAGTGCGCTTCTGGACCGTGCCAGCGCTTCCTTCGGAGAGCATCTCTTCGAACGCCTGTTGGTCGAAGCGGACGACCATCTTCTGTTGTGTGGAGCCAAATTTGGCTGCATCCGATTGCGTAACCAACTCCTCAGCCGTAGAGAAGTTTGTCCCCAGCAGAGTCGCCATCGTGTTTGCCATAAAATATAAAAGAGCAAAACAATTATCGGAGGACTGGACTTTTACTTCACGTTACAAACTCGCTTGTACAAAGAAAGCCTAGAGACGAAAGCCTAGGTACAGCAGACTAAGTACAATTGTTTATTTTAGATTCTGGGAGGTGACGATAGAGGCTCGGAAAGGCGACGACAGCCCTGCCTTACTCCTTGGACGATCGGTATGCAGCCTTGGCTCCAGAAGATTGCTCGGCGTTGAAGAAATGCTCTCTCTGCTCTCTCTCTGCTCTTTTCTCCAAGTCTTCTAATGCCCTCTGATCTCGAGAAGGGGTCTTTCTGGTTGTGCTCTCTCCGTTGTATTTTTTTTTTATCAGGAAGTGTATATCTTGCAAGGGAATGGCACCTTGCTATTTATAAGAATGGGGTGTGATCATTAGGGTTTGTAATGATTGCTTCCTGGAGATGGCGGCGGCCTGTGGATTGGTCAATCTGGGCCATTAATTTTGAGTGTGATGAATCTGGGCCATTAAGTGTAGATTACACCAAATCTTATCAGTAATTAATGCTGATTGGAATAAATCTTTCTCATGATGATCTGCTGATGTCTGCGAATAAATTTGATTTATTCTCCTGCCACGTGTCCCAGATTATTGGGATTTGACCCAATCTCTGATTGCAATAAATCTGAGAAATTGATCGGCTTAGGACACGTGTCCTAGGAGCCGCTGGGAGAGATCTGAACCGCATGAATATTGAGCCGCATAAGGTTTAGGCCGCATAAGGTTTGGGCCACGTGTCAGGGCTGCTCGGGTAGTGGCCACCCTTCGAACCTTCGAACCGCATGGAGATGATCATTGCGAGCCGCATAAGGATGCATCTACCTGAGCCGCATGGAAATAGTCCTCTTGAGCCGCATGGGAAGGCCTCCGCTTGAGCCGCATGAGACTGTTTCGGCCTGAGCCGCATAGGACGGCTTCATTTTGAACCGCATGGAAAGTCTTCGCTCGAGCCGCATATGAATGCCCACGTGGCAAAGCCACGTGGCACTTTATAGATCTCGAAGGATTGTGTCAGAGATCTCTTTCTCTTCCCTAGGGGCCTGTCATTATGACAGAGTCATAATTACTTCTTCGTGTCAGGGCTGTCACTTTTTCAGAGTTATCAGCCGTCAAAGTAATTAATGCAGCATAGGGCGGAGGGGAGCACTGTTACGCCACGTGTCTTCTGAGCCGCATGGGATGTCTTGGGCCGCATAGTCCCTTGTGTCGCATGACTCTCTGAGCCGCATGGCCTATCTGAGTCGCATGGGGTTTCCTGGCCGCGTAGATCATTTTCCATGCTTCTACAGGCGTACCTTATTGCATATTGCTAGTAACTAAGCTTGTGATAACCCTAGTTAGTTAAGTATCAAGCCGTACTCTTTGTTTGGCCGTGAATGATGGATGGAGTCCTATCTTGTTTAGTCTTGCCTAGATCCGGTGCATGGATATCTCCGGACATGCTTGTTTATGCTTTACTTTATCGATAATCGGTTCGAGGCTAAGTTCTGTTCAGGTGAAGGGTTACAACCCCGGTCCTTGTTTGGTTTACGGGTTGTAACTTGGGTACCGAAATAGTCCTCTAGTTATCTTATCGTTTATCATCCTGTTTTCTTTAACTCATGTCTTATGTTATTTCACCTATGATTTATGTGCTGACATGCTGGTTTTAGTTCTTAAGTGAAGCTCCCTTTGTGGCACTTGCTCTTTCTGGGGTCTGATCCAGCTAGTTTTGTATGGCCAGATTTCGAAGCAGCTACCGAGGATCTCCCAACTTTCCTGCCAGATGGTGAACACTAGAAAGAATTCCGGCAACGAGTGGGTTTTTATTTTGCTCTCCCACTCCCTTGTAAAAATATTCTTTTGGGGCGTTTAGCCGCCTAGCAAATGTTAGCTCGTTTGTAACTTTACTTACTGTCTGCATACGGGCTGTAGCATGATTGACAAATCCTAGGGTTGATCATGTATGACTTAAACTCTTGCTAGTCTTCGCATTTTGTATGACTAGCTTCATGATCATCTGAATATGTAATGTATGGGACGCCTTACTTTGTATGTCTGATGATCTACCATCTTGTTATATCTACTCGCTTGCTGGAGATTGAGACACTAGGCTTGTTATTGACCTTAAGAGACTAATGGCTTGTAGTAAACCCTCATGCATCTAGACAGCCGTGACCGTATTGCGATGTGAGAATTACTTCAATGTACGTAGCTGGCTGTGTCTGTCCTCCGCTCTCCAGTATTCTGGTTCTGGGGCGTGACATGGTTTAAGTGGTGGCCCATACAGGTCTTGTAGATCAAGATGTGTGAGGGTTTTACCGGATAGATGTCTCAATCAGCACTCTCCCTTGATCTCTACTCGTGCATTCTGATCTTTCAGAATCCTTGACCTGATCACATGTTTATATCCTCGATCTATCATGGTCCTTTCTTATTGTTCCCTATATCGTTTCTTCAGCGGCATTGTTCCTGGTCCTACCGATCAACAAGGCGAAGCACCTCCAGTGGACCAGCAGCAACCTGGAGACCAAGCCCAGCACTCTGGAGTGGCCTCCCGAGTCATGCATTCCAGGGACCCCGAGCCCCCAGTTCAGCCAGTCCAGCCTGCAGAGCCTGACGATGGTACCTTGGTGGGTCTCATCAGGACATTGCTTGCATCTCAAGATCGTCGGGGCGATGCCCTGCACCAGGCAGTACAGGATGCCATGGACCGTGTTAGTTATCAAGGGAACAATACGGCTAGCAGTTTCAAGCGCCTCAACCCTTCCTTCTTCGACGGTAGTGAAGACGCTATTGCAGCTGATGCGTGGCTCCAGGACATTGAGATTATCTTAGATGCAGCCAAGACACCAGAAGGAGAGAAGGTAGCTGTGGTGCGCCTACAATTATTGGACCTAGCCCGCACCTGGTGGGCGATGATAGCAGTTGGTTTGGCAACGCCTGTCCCGTGGGCGGTATTCAGTGACAAGTTTCAGATCAAGTACTTCGATGCTGTGGCTCGGCACGACCTACAGACGAAGTTCACCAATCTCAGGCAGATGAGCAGGACGGTCGATGGATATGCGACCGAGTTTTCAAGACTGAGTCGGTTTGCTCCCACTTTGGTGGCAACCGAGTTTGATCGAGCGCAGCGGTTCCAGCAGGAACTCCACCTAGAGATCATTCTAGCAGTGGAGTGGTTTGAGCATCAGACCTTTGATGCTGTTTTGCGGGCAGATAAGAGGCATGAGTATACCTCGCAGAGAATTATAGACAGAACTGGAGGACGGAAGCGGTCCCATGGTCAGATGATCCAGTCTTCAGCCCCAGCCCCGGCAGCTAGGGCCTTGACCATTGGAGCACCGAGGAGGGCAGCATCAGTTACGTCGGTTCAGCATTCGACTCCGACGTATCCTCAGCAGCAGAAGCGGAGGCAGTCTTCCACAATGGGCTGCACTCATTATGGGAAGCCAGGGCATGTAGTGTCAGAATATCGCCGAGCACAAGGATTGTGTTTGGCTTGTGGGGCACCGGATCACATGATAGGGTCCTGCCCACAGAGAGCCGGTTCATCCTCATCGGCCCAGACTAGTCCCTCGGTGAGGGGACCAGCACCAATGCAGCAGTATCATCCTCCGAGGCCATTGCCGTCTCAGGCTCAGGCATTCCAGCAGCAGCGACCGCAACAGTATGCCCAGGTCCAAGCTCAGGTTCAGAACCGCCAGAAAGGTTTCCAGCAGAGGGGACCAGCACCCAGAGGGCACGGTCAAGCGATGGCTTTGACCGTAGAGGAGAAGTTGGCATCAGGTGAGGTGGTGGCAGGTACCATTCTCGTCAACTCTTTTCCTGCATCAGTATTATTTGATTCAGGTGCATCGCATTCATTTATGTCTGCACGATTCGTGACACGGATAGGACTGGAGCCCGAGTTATTATCAGTAAGGCTCAATATACTTACTGGTAACGGACTTGTAGGTGTAGATTGGGTGTTTTCCTCGTGTCGAATCGTAGTTAGCGGTAGAGAGTTTCCCGCTAGATTGATAGAGTTCTCGATGGCCGATTATGATGTGGTCCTAGGAATGGATTGGTTGAGGGACCAGTATGCTAGAATAGATTGCCATGTCGGCAAGATTATTTTTAGTATTTCTGGTGAGCCAGAGTTTTCATTTTCTCGAGGCGGAGTAGAACCTTCTTCCCCAGCATTGCGGATGGCCGTAGCAGCAGCAGTTCAGTTTCCCAGAGTTGTAGAAGAGTTTCCTGACGTATTTCTCGAAGAGCTTCCAGGCATGCCCCCAGAGAGAGAGATAGAGTTCACTATCGACTTGATTCCAGGGACGGCACCAGTGTCAGAGAGAGTCTATAGGATGGCACCATCAGAGTTGGAGGTCCTGTACAAGATGATTGAAGAACTTAGAACCAAGGGATTCATTCGTGCTAGCGGATCACCTTGGGGAGCTCCGATGCTTCTTGTGAAGAAGAAGGATGGTACGTCAAGATTATGTGTTGATTATCGTACCTTGAACTCTGTAACAATTAAGAACAGATATCCTTTACCAAGGATAGATGATTTATTTGATCAGCTCAAGGGAGCGGCAGTATTCTTGAAGATTGACTTGCGGTCAGGGTACCATCAGATCAGAGTCAGAGAGCAGGACATCCCGAAGACAGCATTCAGATCTAGATATGGACATTGGGAGTTCCTTGTTATGCCATTTGGAGCGACCAATGCGCCGGTCGTATTCATGGACCTCATGAATCGTATCTTCATGCCCTATTTGGACCAGTTCGTGATAGTGTTCATAGACGACATCTTAGTCTATAGCGAGAACGAGGCAGAGCATGAACAACATCTTCGTGTAGTTCTTCAGATTCTCAGGGAGCACCAGTTGTACGCGAAGTTCAGTAAGTATAAGTTTTGGTTGGATCGTATCTCGTACTTAGGTCATATCATCACCAGAGGTGGAGTGGAAGTTGATCTCCAGAAGATAGTGGCTATAGAGACATGGCCAGTACCTAGCACCATCGCAGAAGTTCGGAGTTTCCTCGGATTGGCCGGCTATTACCGACGCTTTGTGTCAGACTTTGCTCGGATTTCAGCACCACTGACGCAGTTGACCCGTAAGGATGTGCAGTTTGCTTGGACAGCAGAGTGTCAGAGTTCATTTGAGAAGTTGAAGCGGAGATTGATGACGGCCCCCATTCTCACTCTTCCCGACCGGACAGGAGGATTTTTAGTTTATTACGACGCATCCGGCAAGGGATTAGGATGTGTCTTGATGCAGCATGGTAAGGTAGTCGCTTATGCGTTACGTCAACTTTGTGACCATGAGAGGAATTACCCAACCCATGACCTGGAGTTAGCAGCCGTAGTTTTTGTATTGAAACTTTAGAGGCATTATTTGTATGGAGATCGGGTGGAGATTTTCATCGACCACAAGAGTCTGAAGTATGTGTTTACCCAGAAGGATCTTAATATGCGTCAGAGGAGATGGCTAAAGCTACTTGTGGATTATGACATCAACTTGCAGTATCATCCTGGGAAGGCCAACGTGGTAGCAGATGCATTGAGCAGGAGAGCCGGAGTTTATCTTCTAACGGCGCAGCCAGAGTTGTTAGCAGATCTTCAGAAGATGGATATTGAAGTTGTTCTTCCTTCCAGTGTGGCATTGATGGCCAGTATGCAAGTTCAGTCCAGTATAGTTGAGAGGATCAAGTTAGCTCAATCAGTAGACTCTAAGCTTCAGTGGCTTAGGACAGAATGTGTGGCAGGACAGAGACCAGAGTTATACATTTATGAAGATGGTACACTCCGACATGGAAGGCGTCTTTGTGTACCCAGTGGAGATATCAGACAGAAAATCATGGCAGAAGCCCACAGTTCTCAGTATTCAATTTATTCCGGCTGTACGAAGATGTATCGTGATATTCGGCAGCATTTTTGGTGGAATGGCATGAAGAGGGAGATAGCCCGGTTTGTCTCTCGTTGTTTAGTTTGTCAACAAGTTAAGGCCGAACATCAGAGACCAGCTGGACTTTTTCAACCTTTGCCGATCCCGGAATGGAAATAGGAGCACATTACCATAGATTTTGTAACTGGATTACCTAGATCTCCAGCTGGGAGAGATGTCATCTGGGTTATAGTTGATCGTCTCACGAAGGTAGCTCATTTTCTTCCTTTCAGAATCGGTCAGTCGACGGATCAACTTGCAGAGATGTACCTCAGGCAGATAGTCAGATTGCATGGAGTGCCAGTCAGTATTGTGTCCGACAGAGATTCGAGATTCACATCTCACTTTTGGCGAAGTCTTCAGGAAAGTTTGGGGACTCGTCTCAAGTTCAGTTCAACCTACCATCCGCAGACAGATGGTCAGTCAAAACGCACGATCCAGACTCTTGAAGACATGCTGCGGTCATGTACACTCGACTTCGGTGGTTCGTGGAAAGATCACCTGCATCTCATGGAGTTCTCCTACAACAACAGTTTCCAGGCTAGTATCCAGATGGCACCTTTCGAGGCCTTGTACGGCAGGAAGTGCAGATCTCCTTTAGCTTGGGACGATATCGGTGAGAGGAAAATGCTTGGACCAGAGATGGTGACGCGGACTATTGAGGTGGTCAGACAAGTCAGAGATCATCTTCGAGTTGCCCAAGATCGCCAGCGCCATTGGGCCGATTCTCATCGGCGTCCCCTTGAATTTTCTGTCGGCGACCATGTATTCCTTAGGATCTCGCCTACCCGTGGCGTCATTCGATTCAGCGTACGGGAAAAGCTCAGTCCTAGGTATATAGGGCCGTTTGATATTCTAGAGCGAGTAGGTGATGTATCCTATCGTCTCGCTCTTCCGCCGTCGTTACGTGAGGTACATGATGTCTTCCATGTATCCCAATTACAACGGTATATCCCGGATCCGAGTCATGTTCTTGATCATTCGAAATTGGTTGTTGGTACCAATCTTTCGTATGAGGAGAGACCCGTATCCATATTGGACCGGAGGGAGAAGATACTCAAGAACAAGACTATCAAGTTAGTCCGTGTTGCTTGGGGTCATCACTCTTTGGGTGAGTCAACGTGGGAGCGTGAGGATGATATCCGATCGCGATATCCCGACCTGTTTGACTCGTAAGGTATAATGTCTTTCTTATGCCTTATGCTTAAGTTCCTTGCTTGCATGAATGATTGCTTGATTGACTGCTAGTCATATATTGCCTGCAATTGATATAGCTTGCTCGACATCTCTAGCCTCTTGATTAAATTCCGAGGACGGAATTCTTTTAAGGTGGGTAGAGTTGTCACCCCCGTTTTCCGTTCTACGTATTTCCAGTATACGTATACGAAATCCTGACATGTATTTTTATTTTCCTGCCTGGCTAGCTAATTTCAGTTTAATCTTGATTAGGTTCATCATGGCATGTAATGGTTTAACTTGGTTTATTTTGGGATGGCTTGGTTTATTCTTTGGTTCATCATGTTAAACCCACCACCATCCCCCTTTATAACCCACCTAACTTTTCTCTCTCCTCCACTTTCTCATTTACTCCTTCCTTCTCCATTAAACCCACCACCAACCAAGAACACCCCTTAGGCAAGTGCAACTTGCTTCCATAAGAGAACCCATTTTTATTGTTCTAATAGCTTCTTCTCATGTTTCTAAGACACATTAGAACTTGTCATTTTCCATGTTGAGGCTTTGATTTTTGTAGATCTAGAAATTGGTCATTTTCGAATTTTGGTGGTTTTGATCTATCAAACTTCTTTGTTTTCAAGTTTTGATGGTTCCATGTTGTAGAGAATTTCATTCTACCCAATTTTGACCATTGGAAAGTTGGATATGGATTTGTTTTGTCTAAGTTATGGATTTTTGAAGCTTTGGGTTCAACCATAGAATTCCTGCTGCTTTGGAGAAGGAAGTGAGCAGTGTGCACGAGCTTTTTAGCTTGCGCCACTGAGTTGCGCGCGCTCTTTAGTGCAGCGCAGTCTGACTCGAGCGCAGTCTGACTCGAGCGCAATCTGACTCATGCGCAGTCTGACTCAGGTGCAACCTGATGTTCAGGCGCAACTGGACTTGACCCTACTTGCCTTGGCGCAACCTGTTACCCTGGCGCAACTTGGCTAATGCCACTTGTTGGCCATAGTACCCCTTGCTCCTTCCCCTTGGGCGCATTATGTCCCTATATCCCCCTTTTTATGATTTTTTGCACCCATTTTATATCCTTACGCCTTTTGATATAAACTCGACATGAACCCGATGTGATCATGACATTATTTATGAATGTTAATCGGAACACGGCTTAGTGATGGAATTGCATGATTAGTGGCCCGTCGTGGTGCACTCTTGACAAGTAATTTGACATGATAATTCTTGATGGTGGTCCGTTGTGACGCACCCTTGCCTTGATAAGTAATCTTGATAAGCAACCCGACATGATAACCGTGATACGCTGTTGCGACGGCTAACCTGACATGCTAAGTGAATTCTTGACACCGTGGATGATTGTATCGAATATGCTTGTATAAGCAACCAGTCTTATCTCGCATCATGTCTAGGACATGTATTCCTGGTTACCACGGTCAGGGATTCATACTGAATCTGACTAGGTTAATGACTAGATTGATCAAGTAGAGCATATAGAGAGGTATTCCGGCTACAAGCAATCCCGTTATCTGGACGCCTTCCTTGATGGACTTGTAGCCTGCCGACGAGTAGGGCATATTTCCAGCTCACTATTATGTGGGACACTACATGAAACGATTACTATGCACACTGTCATGTGTTGCATCCAAGTCACCTAACAAGGCATGATAACTCTAATCTTGAACCTTGCGTCTGGATAACCTGGATAGTCTGCAGGGCTTGTGGCCGTAGGCGTACCTCATTACATCTTGCTAGTAACTAAGCTTGTGATAACCCTAGTTAGTTAAGTATCAAGCCGTACTTTTTGCTTGGCCATGAATGATGGATAGAGTCCTATCTTGTTTAGTCTTGCCTAGATCCGGTGCATGGATATCTCCGGACATGCTTGTTTATGCTTTACTTTATCGATAATCGGTTCGAGGCTAAGTTCTGTTCAGGTGAAGGGTTACAACCCCGGTCCTTGTTTGGTTTACGGGTTGTAACTTGGGTACCGGAATAGTCCTCTAGTTATCTTATCGTTTATCATCATGTTTTCTTTAACTCATGTCTTATGTTATTTCACCTATGATTTATGTGCTGACATGCTGGTTTTAGTTCTTAAGTGAAGCCCCCTTTGTGGCACTTGCTCTTTCTGGGGTCTGACCTAGCTGGTTTTGTATGGCCAGATTTCGAAGCAGCTATCGAGGATCTCCCAACTTTCCTGCCAGATGGTGAACACTAGAAGGAATCCCGGCAACGAGTGGGTTTTTATTTTTCTCTCCCACTCCCTTGTAAAAATATTCTTTTGGGGCGTTTAGCCGCCGAGCAAGTGTTAGCTGGTTTGCAACTTTACTTACTGTCTGCCTACGGGCTGTAGCATGATTGACAAATCCTAGGGTTGATCATGTATGACTTAAACTCTTGCTAGTCTTCGCATTTTGTATGACTAGCTTCATGATCATCTGAATATGTAATGTATGGGACGCCTTACTTTGTATGTCTGATGATCTACAATCTTGTTATATCTACTCGCTTGCTGGAGATTGAGACACTAGGCTTGTTATTGACCTTAAGAGACTAATGGCTTGTAGTAAACCCTCATGCATCTAGACAGCCGTGACCCTATTGCGAGGTGAGAATTACTTCAATGTACGTAGCTGGCTGTGTCTATCCCCCGCTCTCCAGTATTCTGGTTCTGGGGCGTGACAATAACAAACTCTTTTGCATCAAGGGTTAATTATATTAATTATCCCTATAGTTCACTTATACTTATTACATGGATCATCCTGCTTTGGAACTAATTATACGAAACTTCTTATAGTTTTTATTAAACTAAGGCTAAATTATAACTTAATACCCTCAACTATCATAATATTTCAACTTGATACCCTCAACTTTGATAGATACTAACTTAATACCCTATTTCAACTAATATTTTTAAGTTGATATCCAAAAAAAAATTTATTCGTAAACTACCCTCCCACTCCCCTACTACTCCCCCCCCAGGCGGCCATACCCCCCCTTCCCTTTGGCGGCCATCCCCCCTCCCCTCAACCCGGCCCCGACCCCCCTTCCCCGGCTGCTACTCCCCCCCCACCCCTACCGTTCGCGTGCACCCTGCGCGCTGCCCCCCGCGCCACCGCGCCTCATCTTGCGCCTCTGCCCGCTGCCTCGCATCCCGTCGTGCGCCCCCCTCACGCTGCCCCACACGCCGTCGCGCACTGCACAACTCGCCCTCACGCATCCCTACGCCCGCCGTCCGATCACGCGTGTCCGTCGCCTGCCGGCCACTCGCAGCCGGAGAGTGAGGAGGGGGTTGGGGGAGAAGAGAAGAGGCAATTTGGTCCAAAAAAATTTCAGTGTATCTAGTTGGTACCTATAAAAGTTGAGGGTATTAAGTTGAAAAACTGTGACAGTTGAGGGTATCAAGTTGCAATTTAGTTTTAAATTAATAACACCAACCATCCATATGGTCAATAAATTTTATAAAAAAAAGGGGTGGTAAGTGTAGTTATTTTCGTAATAGGAATAGCCCATGTAATACTCATGAAACATAGGAAGGCCAGTGTAATTATCCCTTGTATTAATAAGACCAATATATATATATATATATATATATATATATATATATATATATATATATATATATATATATATATATATATATATATATATATATATATTATTTTATAGATTGTTATTAGGAAGACTCAAAAACAGTTGCTATAATTATGCTAATCTTTATTGAGACTACCTAGAAGACTAAAAGATAGATGCCTTAACTAAATTCATTTTTATACTAGTATTGACATATTATTGTATATATATTATTTTATATTTGTCGGTAAAACTAATTAGAAAGACCAAATAACAACTTTCGTAATTACCTAGTTGTTCCTATTTTTTTCAGTAAACATGTGCAATGATATATTTGGGAAAAAAAAAATTCACGGTGAACCTAGATTCATTTTGTAGGTGTAGTGTGTTCTTGTGTAAAACGTTGTGTAAATTATATTGTCATAATGAATAATTGTTTACAATTGAGTGGATTCAATAGAGCCAACTCAGGTTAAATAGGGCTATTTTTAAAAAAAATTGTTGTATGTTTTCCTAACGGTTTTTAAGTGTTGGAAAAATTTGCTTTCCTAACGGTTTTTAAGGGTCTGCTTGGATTGAGGGGAAAAAAAATAAGTTGAGTTAAGTAGGGTTAAATGAGGGAGAATTAAGTGAGGGGGGAGTAGAGTCAATACATAGAACCTTGTTTGGATTGGAATGAGAGTTAAGTGAGGGGTATTTAATAACTCTTGCTTGGATTGGAGGTTTTGAGTGAGAAGATAATTAATAAAAGTATGATAGTTACCAAAATAACCTTATTACATATGTCATAAAATTAAATTTGATTGAAATTTTAATTATAACTTGTCAAAATATCTTCACAAATTAGGAAGGTACGGAGCAACATGTTGAAAACAAAAAAAAATGGGAGAAAAATTACGATATTTTTATAGAACAAATGAGGGGTATTTATGACTTTTTAAACAAAATTTCTCAATCACCCATCCTTAACCCTCCGATTTGAGGGGTTAAAAAAATGGACAAAAGAGGGTGAAATAAACCCTCACTTAACCCTCTATAACTCTCCCTCCTAAACCCTCACCCTCAAACCAAGCATGGTTTTAGTTTCCCATCACTTAACTTTCCATCACTTAACTCTCTTAACCCTTAATCCAAGCGGACCCTAAGTGTTGGAAAAATTTGCTTCCTAACGTTTTTAAGCGTTAGGAAAATTTGCGTTCCTAATGGTTAAAAATCATTGAAAAATAGAAATTTCCAATGGTTTTTAACCGTTAGCAAAACTGTTAGGAAAATTTCCCACGCCATAAAACCAACAGTAAAAAACCGTTAGAAATATTTTTCATAACGCTTATAGTCGTTAGGAAACGACAGTTTTGGTGTAGAGTGACGCGGGACGAAGATCCTAAAATAAATTATTAGTATAAAATTAGAGATTTGAGAAGGATTCTGTGTGAAAGTTTTAATTGAAGAGTGAACATCAACTATTATAAATTTGTCTCAAAAATTATAATAGAGATATAAAATAATATTATGATTACCGTTGAAGACAGCAACTCGAAAGCGGAGAAACATCATTGAAAAATCAACGTCGAAAGCAGAGAAGTTACGATGAAGACGTCGACGTCGAAAGCGAAAAAACAATATTGACATCCAGTTTAAGGTTTTGGCATTGTACCATATAAACTCAAAATAGATTTATTTTTTTCAATTCTTTGATCCATAACTTATGAAATTACATACTATTTATAAGCTACAAAACATAAGAAACAGATAAACTAAATCTCTAAGTTCTTATTCCTAAAATAAACTAATCCTTAACCAACCCCAACCAAATAAAAAAATAATTTTATTTTTATTTTAATTTATCCTAACAAACAAACTAAAAAAAATAAATTAAC
The DNA here is from genome assembly GCA_029216955.1 of Iris pallida. Taxonomy (NCBI): domain Eukaryota; kingdom Viridiplantae; phylum Streptophyta; class Magnoliopsida; order Asparagales; family Iridaceae; genus Iris; species Iris pallida. The sequence continues at coordinate 4,401,112 of JANAVB010022997.1, read as the reverse complement.
CGAAAATTTAAGTTGTTCTCCATCAATAGGTTTCAACCTTCAACAGAGAACTAATACTCTACAAATAATATAGAAGTAAAAAGTAAACACAATTATGCTTTGATATTCTCGTAGGATGCATGCAGATGATTAGACTTGTTTGTGTAATTTATCCTGATTAGATTGAGTCCAAGGAGATTTATCATTGATGTCGGATTTTCCATTCCATCACTAATCCATATTTGATTGGTTCCTTTTGGAATTTGTAAAATTATTTTGCTTTTGGTAACTTTCCTTCTCTCTCTCTCTCTCTTAGCCTGATTTATGCCATGCTAGGTCTATACTTTCTTAATTTTCGACTACTCTAATATTTTTTTTTGTAGTTTTTTTTTTGGGTGTATTTGTGTCAACTATCTCAAGAAATATCTAATAAATTTCATTGCCTCCATTCAAGAAGCAATTTGACACATTCTATACTATTGTTGAGAGCATTAAGGGGGAGAAACCCAAAGAACTAAACAAGTTGCAGTTGCAAATTAGATGGCAGTTGGCAAAGTTGCCCTACAAATTATTTTGAATGTAAATTTCTAAATTTACACCACTGAATAAGTTCCGTAGGTACTGAAATGTTAATGTAACGATTGTGCAAATATAGTATTCCCTGAAAAGAGGATAGAGACAAAATCCGTGAAGCTTTGAAAAGCCTGGGATGGAGACGGGAGAGTCCTATGCAGAAGAGAGAGAGAGAGAGGGAGTTTCAGGAACCGTGTGCAGTTTGGAATGAACACCATACAGCAAAATGCACCAATGAATACATAACACGTATGGAGAAAAAGTAAACCAATTGCATGTGGTTCTGTGGCTTCCTTTTGGATCCCAAAAGGCTAGCCAGCAAATCCATCTAGGCCAGACCCTTGCTCTGGTATAACCCCGCCCGGCCCATACAGAGTTGGGTCAGATTTACGGACCGGGTTAGTGGGTCGCTTGTCTGCACCTAAGGGCGCAAAGGGCTCGAATGCCAGTTTTCAAAATTACGAACAATCGTTTTTTTCGAAAATTGACAATCCAAGCAAGCGTCCATCACGAACATGGGCTAGGCAAAGTAAGCCTACAAATTCGGGAGCCAGAAGAACAAGTGAGATAGGACTATACCTAGATCTAGTAACCCACAACTGGGTCATTTTCTTGTCTAAAAGGAGGTGTCATAGCCGGCAAATCGCAAGAGAAAACAATTCGGCTTGTAACAAAATACTTTTCGTACAAATTATACAAAAAATGAAAACTTGTATTGATTTGTAGACGACGAATCACAAGAGGAAACAATTTGGCTCTTCAAGACTTCAACGAGAGCTTATAATGAATTTCTACAACTTTAAAATTTTGAAAAAACGTGTCGGTGGAAGTCTATTATCAGCGATCGATCACTTTATTCCGTTTATGATCCGAATTTTGACTTGCAGAAGCAGGGATCAGAGTTCTCTCAGTTCTATCTCTTTAGCCAATAGAGTGTCCACCTTCCCTCTATTCAATCCTCAAGGGGCTATCATAGAGTTATATGGACATTAAAATTCCTGTAACCGCTGAGATAACATGGTAGAAGCCTACAACGAGGCTAAACAACCTTGAAAGCTCACAACAGAGCTGACAAGGAGGCTAACGTCGAGGCTAAGTTGTCTTGAAAGCTCACAACGAAGCTGTCATCAAGGCTAGCTCGCTGACATCAAGAGAGATTTGTCACCTACGTGGGTTCTATTGGAGGAGATGGTGATTCACACAATATTATATAAGTTATTTAGTTTAGTTATATACCTTAATTAGTTATCAGTTTTATTTATTTCTTTACTTATAATTATGTTTAGTTAATTATTAATTAATTTTCATTAAATTAAGTAATATATTTGTCACGCCCCAGAACCAGAGTACTGGAGAGCGGGGGCGTACATAGCCAGCTACGTATATTAAAGTGCAACCCACCTCGCTATACGGTCACGGCTGTCTAGATACATGAGGGTTTAACTACAAGCCAACAGTCTCTTATGGTCATGAACAAGCCTATTGCCTCAATCTCAAACAAGTAGTAACAGTCACAAGATATTAGAACATCAAATATACAATAGTAAGGCGTCCCATACATTACATATTGGATGATCATGAAGCTAGTCGTACAAAAAGTCAGGACTAGCAAGAGTTTTAGTCAATACATGATCAATCCTAGGATTTGTCAATCATGTTACAGCCCGTAGACAGACAGTAAATAAAGGTGCAATGCGAGCTAAACAAGTGCTCGTCGGCTAAACGTCTCAAAAGAATATTTTTACAATAAAGTGGGAGGACAAAAAGAAACCCACTCGTTGCCAGGGTTACGCCTGGTGGTCACCATCTAGCTGGAAGACAGGTAGATCCTCTGGTGCTGCTCCGATATCTGGCCATACAAAACCAGCTGGGTCAGACCCCAGAAAGAGTAAGTGCCACAAAGGAGGCTTCACTTAGGAACTAAAACCAGCATATCACAATAGAATATTAAAGATAATATTTAAAGAACTGATAATAATAGAGATAACAACAGTAAACTGAGTACGAGGAAACCATTCAAGTAGCCAGGTCACAACCCTTAAACCAAACAAGGATCGGGATTGTAACCCTTCACCTGAATAGAAACCCGTCTCAAATACTATTGGTATAGTGAAGACAATAAACGAAAAGAGGACACAGAACTGCTCCGGGAGCCAGGTTACAACCCTTAAACCAAATAAGGACCGGGGTTGTAACCCTTGGCCTGAACAGAACTGGACCCCTGATCTTTATTGCTAAGGCCAATATAAATAATCATGGTATTAAGGTAAGGTAAAACATGACAATCATGGCATGGGGTTGCAATAAGACAATAAACGAAGAGAGGACACAGAACTGCTCTGGGAGCCAGGTTACAACCCTTAAACCAAACAAGGACCGGGGTTGTAACCCTTCGTCTGAACAGAACTGGACCCCCGATCGTTATTGTTAAGGCAAGCATCAATAATCATGTCATATCACAATCTTGCACATGATCAGGATAAAATTAAGCAGGAATAAACTCCATCCAATCAGTCATGGCCAATCAAGAGTACGGCTTGATACTTTTAACTAACTAGGGTTATCACAGGCCTAGTTACTAGCAAGATGCAATGAGATTATCCCAACAGCCACAAGTCCTGCAGACCATCCGGTTATCCAGGTCGAATGTCCGTTTATGAAGAATGCAACACGTGACTGTGTGCTGGAAATGTGCCATACTCGTCGGTAGGCTACAAGTCCACTTAATGCGCCCAGATAACGGGATTGCCTGTAGCTGGAAATCTCTTCATGTCTACTGAATTATTCTAGTTTATTAGCCTTAGTCAATTACTGTAGGTATCCCTGACCGTGGTACTCAGGGATCCCTATCAAAGACATGATGCAAGACAGTACCGATTTATTTGTACAAACGCAATCGCCCACGGTGTCCAGGTCATTCATACTTGTCATGTTAGGCTAGCTGTCGTAACAGCATGTCATGATATATCATGTCAGTTTGCTTGTCAAGAGTGCACCACAGCGGGCCATTATCGTGTTCTATTCTTACCTTATCATGAATGAGAGAAACTTGCATAAAATAACTAGTGACATATTCTTGAAGCCAAGGAAAAGATCTACAACTTTCATATTTTGAGTTTTTTCAAGATTCTAGCTACAAAACAACTTAAACAGGCAAAAACCGTAAAATAAAGCAATTCCGGCTCATGGAATTCTTGCACAATCGGCGCGTGGAATTCCTGCACAATCGGTGCGTGGGATTCCTGCACGATCGGTGCGTGGAATTCCTGTACCATCGGCGCGTGGGATTCCTGCACAATCGGCGCGTAGGATTCCTGCACAATCGGCACGTGGGATTTCTGCACAATCGGCGCATGGGATTCCTGCACCATTGGCACGTGGGATTCCTGCGCGATCGACGCGTGGGATTCCTGCACCATCGACGCGTGGAAAAACTCACGTTGCGTCTTCAGTACACGCGCGTAGGGAACCCACGCGCATGACACGCTCGGAGTTATGGGATGCGTTGCCGGGACTTCACATCGTATGGCCTCCCGGCGCATGGCCTCCCGGGCGCATGGGGGTCATCGTCCCCAAACAGCAAGTTCAGCCATGAAAGTTCCAAAAACTTGCCATGGCCATAACTTCCTCGTCCGAAGTCGAAATCAAGCGAAACAAAAGCCAAAACTGCATAAAATTGAATTCTCTACAACATAGAACAATTAGTTTTTGAAAATAACCAAGTTTTAGAGATCAAAACAAAAAAAACCAAAAAGTTACAAACTTAGATCTACAAGAATCCATCCATCAAATCCAAATATGTCAAGTTCTAAAGAGGCTTAGAATCAAGTAAGGAAGAGAATGGAACAATGAAACTTGAGATCCATCATGAAGCAAGTTTGCACTCGCCTAAGCTCTCTCTCTCCCTCCTGGTGGTTGAAGAAGTAATGGTGGAGAAGGAGAAGTAAAATGAAGAGAGAGAATGAGGGAATGGGTTAGTAAATGGTGATGGTGGTGGTAGGTAGGGGTTCTTCCCTTGGTTCATGATGAACCAAGATAACCCAAGCCTAGCCGAACCAAAATAGACCAAGCTATGTAATGCCAAGATAAGCCAAACAAGGAATCATACAATACAAGATGAAATACGTACACGTATTTCAAAATACGTAATACGAACTATAGGCATTACAACTCTACCCACCTTAAAAGAATTCTGTCCTCAAAATTTAATTAAGAGGCTAGAGGGACAAGAACAATCTATACTATTCACAGGCAAGCTATACTAATCAAGTAATTATTCATGCAAGCAAGAAATCGAAGGCATGAGGCATAAGAAAGATATTATACCTCACGAGTCAAACAGGTCGGGATATCACTATCGGATATCATCCTCACGCTCCCACGTTGACTCGTCCAAAGAGTGATGACCCCAAGTAACTCGGACTAACTTGATAGTCTTGTTCTTGAGTGTCTTCTCTCTTTGGTCGAATATAGACACGGGCCTCTCCTCATACGAAAGGTTGGTACCAACAACCAATTCCGAATGATCCAGGATGTGGCTCGGATCCGAGATACACCGTCGCAGTTGGGATACATGGAACACATTATGCACCTCACGTAGCGACGGCGAAAGAGCGAGACGATAGGATACATCTCCTACTCGCTCCAGAATATCGAACGGTCCTATATACCTAGGACTAAGCTTTCCCCGGACGCCGAAATGAATTACGCCACGGTTAGGCGAAATCCTCAGAAATACATGGTCACCGACCGAGAATTCAAGGGGTCGCCGATGAGAATCGGCCCAATGACGCTTGGCGATCTTGGGCAACTCGAAGATGATCTTTGACTCTCCTGACCACTTCAACGGTCTGAGCAATCATTTCCGGATCGAGCATCTGTCTCTCTCCGACATCGTCCCATACTAGCGGGGATCGATATTTTCTACCATACAGTGCCTCAAATGGTGCCATCTGGATGCTGGCCTGGAAACTGTTGTCGTACGAAAACTCCACCAGGTGCAGGTGATCTTCCCACGAACCACCGAAGTCGAGCGTACAAGATCTTAACATATCTTCGAGAGTCTGGATCGTGCGTTCTGACTGGCCATCTGTCTGTGGGTGATATGCTGAGCTGAACTAGAGACGAGTCCCCAAACTCTCTTGCAGGCTACACCAAAAGTACGACATAAATCTGGAATCTCTGTCCGAGGTGATACTGACTGGTACACCGTGCAATCTGATAATCTGCCTGAGGTACATCTCTGCTAGCTGAGCCGTCGACTGACCAACTCTGAATGGGAGAAAGTGAGCCACCTTCGTGAGCCTGTCAACTATAACCCAAATAGCATCTCTACTGGTCGGGGATCGAGGTAATTCAGTCACGAAATTCATGGTTATATGCTCCCACTTCCATTCTGGAATCGGCAAGGGCTAAAGAAGTCCAGCTGGCCTCTGATGTTCAGCTTTAACTTGTTGGCAAAGCAAACACCGAGAGACAAACCGAGCTATCTCCCTCTTCATGCTATTCCACCAAAAGTGCTGACGGATATCTTGGTACATCTTCGTGCCACCGAGATGAATCGAATACTGAGAACTGTGAGCTTCGGTCATGACTTCCTGTCTAATATCTCCACTGGGTACACAAAGACGCTTACCATGTCGAAGTGTACCGTCTTCATGAATGCATAATTTTGGTCTTCGCCTTGCTACACATTCTGTCCTAAGCTGCTGAAGCTTAGAATCTGATGACTGAGCTATTTTGATTCTCTCAACTATACTGGACTGAACTTGCATGCTGGCCATCAATGCTACACTGGTAGGAAGGACAACTTTTATACCCATCTTTTGAAGATCTGCTAACAATTCTGGTTGCGCTGTTAGAAAATAAACTTCGACTCTTCTGCTCAATGCATCTGCAACAACGTTGGCCTTCCCAGGATAATTCTGCAGGTTGACATCATAATCCACAAGTAGCTCTAGCCACCTCCTCTGACGCATGTTAAGATCCTTCTGGATAAAAACATACTTCAGGCTCTTATGGTCGGTAAAAATCTCCACCTTGTCTCCATACAAGTAGTATCTCCAAAGCTTGAGTGCAAACACTACTGCTGCCAGTTCCAAGTCGTGGGTCGGATAATTCCTCTCATGATCACGAAGTTGTCGCGACGCATAAGCTATTACCTTCCCATGCTGCATCAAAACACATTCTAAACCTCTGCCTGAAGCGTCACAGTACACTGAAAATCCTTCAGTCCCATATGGAAGTGTGAGAATGGGTGCCGTCATCAAGCCTCGCTTCAGCTTCTCAAAAGAATCCTGACATTCTGTTGTCCAAGCAAACTGCACATCCTTGCGGGTCAACTGGGTCAGTGGTGCTGAAATCTGAGCAAAGTCTGAAATAAATCGCCGGTAATAGCCGGCCAATCCAAGAAAACTGTGAACTTTTGCAACCGTGCTGGGCACTGGCCATGTCTCAATGGCCACAATCTTCTAGGGATCCACTTCCACTCCTCCCTTGGTGATGATATGACCCAAGTACGAAATGCGATCAAGCCAGAACTCGCATTTACTAAATTTGGCATACAACTGGTGCTCTATGAGAATCTGAAGAACAACTCTGAGATGCTGCTCATGCTCTGCCTCACTTTTGCTGTAGACCAGGATGTCGTCTTGGAACACAATCACGAACTGATCCAAGTAAGGCATAAAGATACGATTCATGAGGTCCATGAATACGGCCGGTGCATTGGTTGCTCCAAATGGCATAACAAGGAACTCCCAATGCCCATACCGGGATCTGAATGCTGTCTTCGGGATGTCCTGCTCTCTGACTCTGACCTGATGGTATCCTGACCGTAAGTCGATCTTTGAGAACACTGCTGCCCCTTGAGTTGATCAAACAAGTCATCTATCCTCGGGAGAGGGTATCTGTTCTTGATTGTCACTGAGTTCAAGGTACGATAGTCAACACATAATCTGGACGTACCATCCTTCTTTTTCACAAGAAGCATCGGGACTCCCCAAGGCGATCCACTTGCACGAATGAATCCCTTGGTTCTGAGTTCTTCAATCATCTTGTACAATATCTCTAATTCTGACGGCGCCATCCTGTAGACTCTCTCTGACACTGGGGCTGTTTCGGGAATCAAGTCGATTGTGAACTCGATCTCCCACTCTGGCGGCATCCCTGGAAGCTCTTCTGGAAAAATATCTAGAAACTCCTCGACTATCCTAGGTAACTGCACTGCTGTTACTACCATCCGCAACACTGGAGGAGAAGGTTCAACTTCGCCTCGAGAAAAGGAAAACTCTGGCTCGCCTGGAATGCTAAAAACAACTCTGTCGATATGGCAGTCTATCCTAGCATACTGGTCCCTCAACCAATCCATCCCTAAGACCACATCATAATCGGCCATCGAGAACTCTATCAATCTAGCGGGGAACTCTCTACCGCTAACTACGATCCGACATGAAGAAAATACCCTATCTACTCCTACAAGTCCGTTACCAGTAAGTATATTAAGCCTTACTGATAATGACTCGGGCTCCAATCCTATCCGTGTCGCGAATTGTGCAGACATAAATGAATGCGAGGCACCAGAATCAAATAATACTGAAGCTGGAAAGGTGTTGACGAGAATAGTACCTGCCACTACCTCACCTGGTGCTTTCCTTTTTCTTCCATGGTCAAAGCCAGCACTTGACCATGTCCTCTGGGTGCGGGTCCCCTCTACTGAAAATTTCTCTCCCTGCTCTGGATCAGGGCTTGGGCTTGAGCATACTGTTGCGGTCTCTGCTGCTGGAATGCCTGGGCCTGCATCGGCAATGGCCTCGGGAACGGGTACTGCTGCTGCTGCTGGATTGGTACTGGTCCTCTAATTGAAGGACTAGAGAAAGCTGATGAACTCCCCCTGTTCGGGCAGTTCCCAACCCTGTGGTCCGGGGCACCACAAACCAAGCACAAACCCTGTGCTCTGCGACACTCTGACACCACATGCCCTGGCTTCTCGCAGTGTGAACATCCCACTGCAGAAGACTGCTTCTGCTTCTGCTGCTGAGGGTGCGTCGGGGTGGAATGCTGAACCGAAGTCACTGAGGCCGCCCGCCTCAAAACTCCAATGGTCAAAGCCCTGGCTGTCGGGGCTGGTGTTGATGACCGATTCATCTGGCCGTGAGATCGCTTCCGACCTCCGGTCCTATCCACGATCCTCTGGGAGGTATATTCATGCCTCCTAGCTGCTCTCAACACTGTATCAAAAGTCTGATGCTCAAACTGCTCCACCGCCAATAAAATCTCTAGGTGGAGCCCCTGCTGGAACTGTTGGGCTCTATCAAACTCGGTCGCCACCAAGGTAGGAGCAAACCGACTAAGCCTGGAGAACTCGGCCGCATATCTATCGACCGTCCTGTCCATCTGTTTCAGATTGGTGAACCCCGTCTGTAGATCATACCGAGCTACAGCATCAAAATACTTGGTCTGAAATCTCTCCCTGAATACTGCCCAGGCAATAGGGGCCATTAATCCAACGGCCTGTACCGCCTACCAGCTGCAGGCAAGATCCAATAGCTGTAGGCGCACCACGGCCACCTTCTCATTCTCTGGGGTCCTGGCTGCTTCTAGAATCACCTCTGTGTTTTGAAGCCAAGCATCAGCAGCGATAGCATCTTCACTGCCGTCGAAGAAGGGAGGGTTCAAGCGCTTGAAGCTGTTAGCCGCGCTATTACCCTGATGACCTCCTCTGGTCAAAGCGTCTGCCACCGTCTGGTACAAGGCATGTCCTCGACGATCCTGGAAGGCTAATAGTGACCTGATAAGACCTACCAAAGTGCCATCATCAGGCTCTACAGGTTGGACAGGCTGAACTAGAGGCTCTCCTCCAGTAGGCATGACTCTGGAGGCTACTCCTGAATGCTGGGTTGATCTCCAGGTTGCGGCTGGTCCACGGGAGGTGCTCCGTCTTGCTGATCGGCAGGTCCAGGAACAATACCGCTGAAGAAGACGACATAGGGAACAATAAGGAAGGACCAGGACAGATCAACGATACAAGCATGTGATCAGGCTAAGATTCTCAGGAATTTGAAGATACGAGCAGAGATCAAGGGCGAATACTGATTGAGACATCTATTCGGTAAACCCTCACATATCTTGATTTACAAGACCTGCATGGGCCACCACTTAAACTATGTCACGCCCCAGAATCAGAGTACTGGAGAGCGGGAGCGTACATAGCCAGCTACGTATATTGAAGTGCAACCCACCTCGCTATACGGTCACGGCTGTCTAGATACATGAGGGTTTAACTATAAGCCAACAGTCTCCTATGGTCATGAACAAGCCTATTGTCTCAATCTCAAGCAAGTAGTAACAGTCACAGGATATTAGAATATCAAATATATATAGTAAGGCATTCAATACATTACATATTGGATGATCATGAAGCTAGTCGTACAAAAAGTCAGGACTAGCAAGAGTTTTAGTCAATAGATGATCAACCCTAGGATTTGTCAATCATGTTACAGCCCGTAGGCAGACAGTAAATAAAGGTGCAATGCGAGCTAAATAAGTGCTCGTCAGCTAAATGCCTCAAAAGAATATTTTTACAATAAAGTGGGAGGACAAAAAGAAACCCACTCGTTGCCAGGGTTACGCCTGGTGGTCACCATCTGGCTAAAAGACAGGTAGATCTACTGGTACTGCTCCGATATCTGGCCATACAAAACCAGCTGGATCAGACCCCAGAAAGAGCAAGTGCCACAAAGGAGGCTTCACTTAGGAACTAAAACCAGCATATCACAATAGAATATTAAAGATAATATTTAAAGAACTAATAATAATAGAGATAACAATAGTAAACTGAGTACGAAGAAACCATTCAAGTAGCCAGGTCACAACCCTTAAACCAAACAAGGACCGGGGTTGTAACCCTTCACCTGAATAGAAACCCGTCTCAAATACTATTGGTATAGTGAAGACAATAAAAGAAGAGAGGACAAAGAACTGCTCCGGGAGCCAGGTTACAACCCTTAAACCAAATAAGGACCGGGGTGTAACCCTTCACCTGAACAGAACTGGACCCCTGATCTTTATTGCTAAGGTCAGTATAAATAATCATGGTATTAAGGTAAGGTAAAACATGACAATCATGGCATGGGGTTGCAATAAGACAATAAATGAAGAGAGGACACAGAACTGTTCCGGGAGCCAGGTTACAACCCTTAAACCAAACAAGGACCGAGGTTGTAACCCTTCGCCTGAACAGAACTGGACTCCCGATCGTTATTATTAAGGCAAGCATCAATAATCATGTCATGTCATAATCTTGCACATGATCAGGATAAAACTAAGCTGGAATAAACTCCATCCAATCAGTCACGGCCAATCAAGAGTACGGCTTGATACTTTTAACTAACTAAGGTTATCACAGGCCTAGTTACTAGCAAGATGCAATAAGATTATCCCAACAGCCACAAGCCCTGCAGACCATCCGGTTATCCAGGTCGAATGTCCGTTTATGAAGAATGCAACACGTGACTGTGTGCTAGAAATGTGCCCTACTCGTCGGTAGGCTACAAGTCCACTTAATGCGCCCAGATAACGGAATTGCCTGTAGCTGGAAATCTCTTCATATCTACTGAATTATTCTAGTTTATTAGCCTTAGTCAATTACTGTAGGTATCCCTGACCGTGGTACTCAGGAATCCCTATCCTAGACATGATGCAAGATAGTACCAATTTATTTGTACAAACGCAATCGCCCACGGTGTCCAGGTCATTCATACTTGTCATGTCAGGCTAGCTGTCGTAACAACATGTCATGATATATCATATCAGTTTGCTTGTCAAGAGTGCGCCACAGCGGGCCATTATCGTGTTCTATTCTTACCTTATCATGAATGAGAGAAACTTGCATAAAATAACTAGTGACATATTCATGAAGCCAAGGAAAAGATCTACAACTTTCATATTTTGAGTTTTTTCAAGATTCTAGCTACAAAATAACTTAAATAGGCAAAAATAGTAAAATAGAGCAATTCCGGCGCATGGAATTCCTGCACAATCGGCGCGTGGGATTCCTGCACAATCGGCGCGTAGGATTCCTGTACGATCGACGCGTGGGATTCCTGTGCGATCGGCACGTGGGATTTCTGCACCATCGGCACGTGGGATTCCTGTACCATTGGCCCGTGGGATTCCTGCATAATCGGCACGTGGGATTCCTGCACAATCGACGCATGGGATTCCTGCACCATCGACGCGTGGGAAAACTCACGTTGCGTTCAGTACACGCGCGTAGTGAACCCACGCGCATGATACGCTCGGAATTAAGGGATGCGTTGCCGGGAACAGAACTGGACCCCCGATCGTTATTGTTAAGGCAAGCATCAATAATCATGTCATGTCACAATCTTGCACATGATCAGGATAAAACTAAGCTGGAATAAACTCCATCCAATCAGTCACGGCCAATCAAGAGTACGGCTTAATACTTTTAACTAACTAGAGTTATCACAGGCCTAGTTACTAGCAAGATACAATGAGATTATCCCAACAGTCACAAGCCCTGCAGACCATCCGGTTATCCAGGTCGAATGTCCGTTTATGAAGAATGCAACACGTGACTGTGTACTGGAAATGTGCCATACTCGTCGGTAGGCTACAAGTCCACTTAATGTGCTCAGATAACGGGATTGCCTGTAGCTGGGAATCTCTTCATGTCTACTGAATTATTCTAGTTTATTAGCCTTAGTCAATTACTGTAGGTATCCCTGACCGTAGTCCTCGGGGATCCCTATCCTAGACATGATGCACGACAGTACCGATTTATTTGTATAAACGCAATCGCCCACGGTGTCCAAGTCATTCATACTTTTCATCTCAGGCTAGCTGTCGTAACAGCATGTCATGATATATCATGTCAGTTTGCTTGTCAAGAGTGTGCCACAGCGGGCCATTATCGTGTTCTATTCTTACCTTATCATGAATGAGAGAAACTTGCATAAAATAACTAGTGACATATTCTTGAAGCCAAGAAAAAGATCTACAACTTTCATGTTTTGAGTTTTTTTCAAGATTCTAGCTACAAAACAGCTTAAACAGGCAAAAACAGTAAAATAGAGCAATTTCGGTGCATGGGATTCCTGCACAATCGGCGCATGGGATTCCTGCATAATTGGCACGTAGGATTCCTGTACGATCGGCACGTGGGATTCCTGTGCGATCGACGCGTGGGATTCCTGCACCATCGGCGCGTGGGATTCCTGCACCATCAGCGCGTGGGATTCCTAGGATTCCTGCACCATCGGCGCGTGGGATTCCTACACTATTGGCGCGTGGGATTCCTGCACAATCGGCACGTGGGATTCCTGCATAATCGGCACGTGGGATTTCGGCACCATTGGCGCATGGGATTCCTGCACAATCGGCGCGTGGGATTCCTGCACCATCGGCGCGTGGGAAAACTCACGTTGCGTCTTCAGTACACGCGCGTAGGGAACCCACGTGCATAACACGCTCGGAGTTAAGGGATGCGTTGCCGGGACTTCACATCGCATGGCCTCCCGGTGCATGGCCTCCCGGGCGCATGGGGTCATCGTCCCCAAACAGCAAGTTCAGCCATAAAAGTTCCGAAAACTTGCCATGGCCATAACTTCCTCGTCCGAAGTCGAAATCAAGCGAAACAAAAGCCAAAAGTGCATGAAATTGAATTCTCTACAACATAGAACAATTAGTTTTCGAAAATAACCAAGTTTTAGAGATCAAAACCAAGAAAAACTAAAAAAATTACAAACTTAGATCTACAAGAATCCATCCATCAAATCCAAAAATATCAAGTTCTAAAGAGGCTTAGAATCAAGTAAGAAAGAGAATGGAATAATGAAACTTGAGATCCATCATGAAGCAAGTTTGCACTTGTCTAAGATCTCTCTCTCCCTCCTGGTGGTTGAAGAAGTAATGGTGGAGAAGGAGAAGTAAAATAAAGAGAGAGAATGAGGGAATGGGTTAGTAAATGGTGATGGTGGTGGTAGGTAGGGGTTCTCCCCTTGGTTCATGATGAACCAAGGTAACCCAAGCCTCGCCGAACCAAAATAGACCAAGCCATGTAATGACAAGATAAGCCAAACAAGGAATCATACAATACAAGATGAAATACGTACACGTATTTTAAAATACGTAATACAAACTATAGACATTACAATATTGGACTAGGATTTAGTTACTAGGGTTTATCGTAGGATCTAATTATCTCAAGTTATTAGTAATTAATTATAATTAATGGGGAAATTTTAGGGGTTTACACAAGTTGATGAAGAAGTAGCAGACAATGAGCATGCAAGTGAAGAGTGGCCGATTGTGGAGTTCCAAACTGCTGTTGAAGGCTTTGACGGCGAGGATCAACCTGAAGATGAAGACCATGCCTCCGAGGAGGAAGGTGCGCATGAAGAACTTATGACTAACGTGCCTCTATTGAACGAGGGTCACGTGGTATAAGAAGAGGCTATGCGAGATAAGATTGTGGCTGAAGATCCACGAGAAAATGAGAACGAGGTCCCGTAGAGAGTGCCTTGCGAAGGATAGGCCGTAAGGGAAGCTTCCTTGCCCAGGACAATGACCACCTCAAGTCTTTTTGCTACGCAGGATGCGGTGTTTGTTTAAGAATTCTTGGTACATTTTGGCTTTACATTTGAACATGTTGTTAGCTATTACAGGGGTACTTCCAACTCTCAACCGATCGACCATCCCTTCCCCCCCCCCCCCCCGAGTCATCTGCCCAGACCAAGCCTTCTGGGGGTGATGGTTTGACCCAAGAGCCTAATAAGGCTACTAGCCAAGGATTAGTTGAAGTAGTGTTGGGGCACAATAGCAATAAACCCAAGAAATCAGAGAATATATCAGAGAAAATTTACAACCACAAAGACAATGATTTACGTGGTTCAACCAAGATGCCTACTTCCACGGACGAGGGTGATTCAATTCCACTATAAAGAAGAAAATGAATTACAATGATTCTCTCAACAGTTCTCTCATTGCTCTCAAAAACTCTCTATCACAGAGATTAAAAAAAACTCTCAAAATTTTGTGTTGAACTTATTCAACAACTTTACCTTTCTTGTGTTGAACTTATTCAACAACTTTTATTGAGCACAATGAGATGTCTTAAGGAGAACCTATAGACCCCTTTATATAGCATGTTATGTGTCCATATATAAATCCAATCCTATGTAGGCTCAAAATCCAATCTTATATAGGATTACCTTATATATGGTCAAAGTCAAAAAAGGTCATGAGCCTATTTTTGGATTTTTTTTCCTTCATATCTCTACCTCGACAATATTTTGCCACAAAATTGAGCCGATACTTCTCCACCGCACAACTTCACCAAATCAACCACTTGTCAATTTTGTCCCTAAGAGCTCTCAAGCAATAGGTAGGACTTGGAGCAAGTCCAAGCAACGTTGGAACTTAGCTCCATGAACAACCTTAGTCAACAATCAGCGGGGTTGTCCTTGGTATGTACTTTTTCAAGTGCAATGTCACCATCTTCTACAATATCTCGTATGAAGTGGTAGCGAACATCAATATGCTTGGTCCTCACATGATAGACTTGATTCTTTGCCAAGTGGGTAGCACTCATACTATCACAATGCACGTCAACTACATCTTATTTCACCCCCATGTCATTAATCAAACCACGAAGCCATATGCCTTCTTTCACGGTCTCTGTCACTGCTATATACTCTACTTTCGTAGTCGATATGACAACCGTAGCCTACAACATAGACCTCTAACTGACTGGTGCACCATGCAAAATAAATATCTATCCAGTAGTTGACCTGCGCCTATCCAGATCACCCGCATAGTTCGAATCCACATATCTATTGACCTGACTAAAGTCTCCACCAAAGTATAATCCCACATCAATGGTACCCTTCAAGTACCTGAACATCTACTTCACAGCCTCCCAGTCTTCTTCACTGGATTAGCCATAAAGCGACTAACCACACTTACGGTTCGTGCAATGTCTGGTCGAGTGCACACCATGACATATATTAAGCTGCCAACTGCACTCGTATAAGAAACTCGAGCCATGTGCTCATTTTTCTCATTTGTAGTCTTCTCATTTGTAGTAGGGGATAACTTTGCTGAGAGTCTAAATTGGCAAGCCAAGGGAGTAGAAGCAGACTTTGCATCTTTCATACCAAAACGTACAATAATCTTCTCAATGTATGACTTTTGAGAAAAAAACAATTTTTGTTTCTCCCTCTCATTTTTAATCTCCATCCTAAAATCTTCTTGGCTCCACCCAAGTCTTTCATCTCAAACTCCAAGCCTAGTTGAGATTTTAGTTTATCTATCTCTACCATATTTTTTGAGACAAGAAGCATATCATCAACACAAAGCAATAGATAGATATAACTGTTAGGATTATATACTAAAAGCATCACTTTTGTAGTAATCTTATTTCCTTAAATTTTGAATGAGAATCATATGGACAAATGTTTGCATATTGTATTCATTGCAAGTGTTAATACAAATGTCTGATATTCTATATTGTAGATAATATGGTGTGTGGTGTCACACAGAAGATTATATTATCAGTTTCCTATGGAGTATATAATAGTTCACAACCTAGATGGACTTGGACAATCTATTAGAAAGGTTGTAGTGTAATTTAGTATTAGTCTATCTTGACTATAGGTTTACACTAGTACACTTTGTGTGTATTGAACAGGACCACTTGAGGTTGTTCTCTTTGTACTGACTACATAAAAGAACAAACACCTCTGTTCTTATAGATGCTTGTGCTCTTAATCCGAAATAAACAGACATGTATATGCAGTGTGCATTACTTTGACTCATAAAAGAGTGAGATTCATTATGGATCAACCACCTCTATGAATTGGGTAAAAACGTTGTATGTATGGGCTGTTGATTATAAATAGAATCCATGTCCCGATACATCAGGTTGATGATGTCCCCTTAAGGAGCTCATAAGGATTGTCATGTAAACCCTGCAGGTAGATTATATCAAACATGACAAATAAAGTTGAACGGTACTACTTAAGGATAAAAGATGTCGAATCAATATAGTTGTCAGTAACTTAATTTGATCAACGGACGTACGATATCTTAACATGGGGAGCCAAACGAGCATATAATAAAAGGAGCCCATAAACATAATTTGGGATTAGAGAGGTAGTGCAACAATAGCTCATTAGTGGACCGAGCTATTGTTAATGGGCCTGGATTGTGTGTTCGGACTGAACACGAGATATCCAGATCCGTTAGGAGGCCTAATCCTAATTTCTCCTCATGGTCCCTGCCGTAGCCTATATATATATTCTCTATTCTTTGGCCGCCAGATGACTGATCAAAAATCTGAAGCTTTTCTCTAAATTCGTGATTCACGTAAGGGAGAAAGAGAGGGCTGCCAAGGAGAAGAAAAAGTTAGGAGATCGTCGCCTACACGACGTCCAACTCGAGGAAGGAATACGTGCAGAAGATCTTGGGGTCTTCCGTTCGAGACTGCCAGGAATTGCTTGTCTTCTTTCTGCCGCAGGTATAATTCGTGAACCCTAGTTTCCGCCTATGAAGTGTTAGAACATGTATTAAATCTGTTTAACTTTCTATCGATCAATACGCACACCAAAGTAAGGGTCCTGGGAATCCCCAGTTCAATCAATAACCTCCACCACGAAGTTTATGAAAGTAAAAAAACAGTCATACTTACTTCGGATGAAATCATGCCGTGTCATGAAGGTGTCGAACCGCTTGTACCACTGTCGAGGTTACTGCTTCAACCCATATAACGATTTTTTTCAACAAACACACATAATTTTCCTTGCCAACCGCCTTGAAGCCCTCCGGTTGATGCATATAAATTTCTTCGTCAAGATCTTCATGCAAGAATGCCGTCTTCACATCGAGTTACTCTAATTCGAGATCACGATGAGCTACCAAGCTCAACAATACGCAAATAGAAGTGTGCTTGGCCACCACAGAAAAGATCTCATTATATTCCACTCCCTCATTCTGTATGAATCCCTTTACCACTATCTTGTCTTGAACCGAGTGCCACCTGACTCTAGAGAAGCTTCATTCTTCTTGTACACCCACTTACAGCCTATAGCATTCTTGTCTTTGGGCAATGGAACCAGATCCCATGTATAACTTTTGTGGTGAGACTCAATCCCTTCGTGCATAGCCACCATCCAGTTCTCGCTGCTAGTATCTTTGACAGTATGTCTGAAGTGATAGGCTCGTCATCCTCCACTGGTAGTGCATATGCCACCATATTTAACTGTCTATAGTGCTTTACCGGTTTCTCAAATCCATACATGTATACTAGCTTGACCGATCTCCTTGGCCTAGTGGTGTCCAAGAAATCTTGCTGTTGGTGTTGCTATTCCTCTAGTTCTTGCTCTTGTGGGCTTGATAAACATATTCAGAAACCTCTACCTCATCTGATGCATCCTCAGCCGACTCAATCTCAACAGTTTTAGATTTGCTAGATAAACCACCATCCTGATCGGACTCATTCTTCTTGCTTGAAGCCAACACTGAAGACTCATCGAAAGAACTTCTCATTCACCAAGCAGTACAGATGGTACTACACCAAAATGGTCATTTTGGAACACAAGACATTTTTCAATCTGGAACGCTTATTTTTCGTACCTAGGTGTTGCAACGGTATAAAAGCGTTCCAGATAAAAAAAAGTGTTCCTGATATATTTTTTTCATTTTAATTTATTATTATTGCATAGGTACACTTTAATACCGTTCCAAATACGTTCCAAATTAATGATGCTACACATGTACATCTCATATGCTTAGTAGGAAAGTGTTCCAAAACCCTCATTTCTTTTCTTTCCCCTCAAATAATTTCCCTTTTTTCCAAAAAAACCCTCCGTTCTTTTCCTTGAAATAATTTTCCCTCTGCCCCGAAGAGTTTGCTTTCCATCCTTTGGAGTTCATAAGCCATCTCGACAAGATCGTCGGCCATCTCGATGAGATCGCAAACCTTCCGACGAGATCGCCAGGCAGGTTGACTCTCTCCCCCGCGTGTTCTCTCTTTCCCGACGAGTTTTTGGTTAGGGCTTTAATTTAGTATTTTGTTAGATGAATTAGGGCTTTAATTGGGTATTTGGTTGGATGAATTAGGGATTTAATTCGGTTGAGTTAGAGTTTTAATTAGGTATTTGATAATCTTTTGATTTCTTTTCTAGTCGAAACTTTTGATGTTTTCTTCGGATGCTAGCATTTGCTGGTTCTGCCCAAACTTTGTTCGTAAACCTTCTTACTTCTATTTTATGGGGGAGCAAGCCCTATTCCATCATCTTACAAAAGCAATTTAGAGAATTTATATGGCTATCAATGGTGAAGTGAAGATACAGCAATGAACTAGAGTTTATATGAGAGTTAATTTCTTCTTTTGGGAATGCATGAGATTATAAAAGGGACCAAACACCGAAATTTTGTTGGAAAAAGAGCGACCAGGCAATTTGTCTGGTTGCCACCAGTCCCTGATTTGGGGTTCCCCATCACAAGCTAATTTCCATTGGGAATTTCTCTAAGCTACTACACACTTGACTTAAATATGATAACTTATCAACTAACAATTCATAATAACATGAACCAAATATCATTTGATAGTATTCCAACTACATAAAATAAGTTGGCTTTTGTGTATAGTACTAAAATGACATTTGACTTATTTTTCTCACAATCAGTCGATTTGGATACATGTTTCTGAACACTCCAGTCATTCTCTTCTTAGGGAAGCGGCTAATAGTCATCACATGTAATGGCCCAAAGGACATAGTTGGTCGACAAGATGGTTAGACTTTCAATTATATTAGGTAAGTAAACCCTTTCAAATTTCACCAAATAATCAGCGTTGGTGATCTTAACCAAGTACCGCACCATGTGTATAATACCATAGCATTTTAAATTTTCGTTTTTCTATTCGTGCCATTATTCTAATTTCGGGAACGAAATTCTTCTAAGAAGGGGAGGATATAAACCCCCATATTTTATTATTATGAATAAATATTAATTAGTAGTATAGATAACCTTAATTTGAGCCTATACCTAAATTTATGTAATAAAAATAATTAATATTAGGATGTGCCATTATTAATAATTAGGTTTTAAATCCTTAAATATATTTACATAAGTTTAGGCTATATTTTCAAGTGAATATAGCTGGCCTTGTCGAAAACTCCAATCACATGATTATTTTCCTCTAAACTCAATTTAAATTTGCTCTAAAAACATCCTAATTACTAACACCTAGCCCATTATTATGTGTGCAACTGATTTATTCCTGGAGCAATTGGTGAAGCCCACCATAATTTAAATTAGTGGATCTGGGTCGGGCGGGTCGGTGCTAAGACTAGACCCGATCCCCAACAAACTAGGAGTTTTAAACTGTGCCGGCAGATAGCTAAACCCGCAAACCCAAACCCGCATCTCTTTACAAGTGGCTACAGTGTCGTCTTCTTCGTTCTCTTCCGCACGCGCGTACAGTGCACGCCTGCGCATCCATTCTGACAGGTCCCAGAAGTGCCAGGCACGTGGCGCGAGCCTACGACCCATCAACGGCTGCATCTTCCTCTCATTCCCTCTATATCCTTTATATACTGGCATATGTGCACGTGCCTTGCACGTATTTTAACTTTTCTTAATTAGTTTAGGAAGACTTTTAGGAAGACCAAAATGATAGTCTTCCTAATTACTAAGTTATTCTTATTAAAATTAATGAACAATTTTTAATTAGTATAAGATGTAAGGGTATTTTCGGAATTAAAAGTTTCACCTTCTAAGTTTTCCTATTATATAGTAGAATAGATTAACATTCTTCCGATCTTCCCTAACCCTACAAATAGTAGAATAGATTAACATTCAAAAGTTTCACCATATTCCATTCCCATCTTCGAGTAGTATTTGAATTCCCATCCCTATTCCTGTTTTCGGTCGGGTTTATTTTTTATCTCCATCCCAATGCATTCCCCATCTCCATCTCCGTGCCCGTCCCTGTCCTAGCCCCGTTAACACTTTCGGGGGCAAAGTTCTCCTCTCCGTCTCGCTGTTAACAATTTTTTATATACATTATAAACTTTAAAAATTATTTTCATTCAAAAAAATTAGAAGACATGTTAATAAAATATGGTTTTCATAAAATTATACTAGTAGATCATAAAATCATACCATTTCCAATGAGTTGCACATATGAATATGGATATGGATATAAGTAATCAGGATTGGAAATTAACCGTGACGGACATTACTATATCCATACCCGTCCCCGAATCCGACCGAAAAAATTATTTTTAATTTCATTCCCGCCCCCATCTCCGTTTTGAAATCTCCAAACCCGTCCCCATCGGATAAAAAAATCGGATGTCCGTCGGACGCCGACGACGGCACCCAGGACATCCCTGTGGTTTGCGACTCCACCTCCAAGGATTTCTTTCATTCAAAGTGATTAGAGTTTTCTGATGTTTTTTTAACATAAACCGGTTTGGCCGGTTCAACGGTTCAACCCCGGTTCAGTAAAAAATCTCGATTCCTGAAAAAATAGCGGTTTAGGTTAAATCGGACCGATTTTTGGCCAAATCCGGTCCGATTTTGGTCCAACGTCAGTCCGGTCCGGTCCGGTCCGGTTCCGACAACATAGAGTTTATGGGAGATGGTGGTATGTAGCCTGTGGATGCATGGGGGAGAGGCAGTGAGATAGATTTTAGTTGGTGCTCTTTCCTCTAGCAGCAGAGAGGATTAGGAGCCATGTGTAGTATCACTTAGGGCCTGTTTGGTTGGATGTAGGTGCATGAAAGTGTGAAAGTGGGAGTTTCATGGGATTGTAACTCATTTGAGTTACAATACATTCCACCTTCCAAAAAGTGTTTGGTTGGAAACTTTTTGTCCCCCCGCAAGTGGGCACTTACAGTGTAGTTTGTTTGGATGACCACTTGAAAGTGCGTTGATGGATTTGTGTGTTTGGTTAGGACATTGCAAGTGATAATCACCCTCATGAAGAATGGTAGGTTACCCAAAAATAAATTTTCAACATTTCCAACCGATTTTGGCAGCAGAGAAACGGTTTCACACCGAAAAAAATTATGAAACATGTTCCCAGCAAATTGACATGTTGCCAGCAAGTGACATGTTCCCAGCAAATTGACATGTTCCCAGCAAATTGCACGATTATATTTTCCAGCAAATATACATGTTCCAAACAAATATGATACATGTT
>JANAVB010022997.1:4311207-4379312 GCA_029216955.1 Iris pallida | reverse complement strand
GCAGGTTCAGGGATTGGTCTGCTCGCAGCGGAGAGCTACGCTTGAACGCGTCGAGGCTTGGAATGCCGAAGCGTATTGAAACGTGCGATCGCATTGACGCTCGGATATGCAACAAGGATTGATGCGGCCGAGATATAGAAGGCATGATGTATGGAACGGCGAAATCCTTTGTGGGCAAGAGAGAACTTGAGTGTTGTAGCCAATCTGGCAAATTCCGTGGGCTATCGAAAGCCTTTGTAATCTGATTTCGAATATCAATAAAGAGAATCGTTTCGTATACTGTTTTCCTTTCGTTGTTAATGTTCACTCGAAGATAACCATTTGAGAACTTGTCATCTTGCCTTGCACGAGCGCAACTCCAGGCTCGTGCGGCATCACGCCCCAAGCGAGGACGATGATTCGGGTGATTCCGGGTCGGGGCGTGACAGAAGCAAGCCATGTCTGTTAGCCCAATGATTATATCATATTCTTGAAAATGGTTAATCAGTTAAGTTAACATAATGAAGTCACTAATATTCATATATTTACTATCATATGCTACTTAAACTTAGCATTGTCCTACTGCTCACTAAATGTTATCTTATTATCATACTGCTTTGTTCATCTAACATATATTGTAGACATAAAGTAAACATGATCAAACCATGACATATGCGATGAAGAATTAATGACGGGCCAAAGACGACGTTAAATCAGAAGATTTCTCTGAACCGTCCAGCGACCTATCCGGACCTCGCATTCGGGGGTTCCGCTGACCGGTCAGCAGACGGGTCGAGGGGGCAACGCCTCCCGTGGGGTTCGGGACGAAGCCCCCGAAAGGTATTCAGATTTTAGATTTGTTTATCTTTGAACATCTGCCGTCAAGGAAAAATGACATCTTCAAGTCTGCTAAAAGACGTTATCAAGGGCTATTGGTTTTTTTAATTTATTCTGTATTTTTCTATTTATTAAGTCTAGAATTTGTGAGTCGGGATCACTGACAATTTAGTAAATCACTCTCACAAACCCTTTGAACCCAAAACAAACCAGCATCCAAAAACCATGTTGCACCAAAAATGACCTAAAATCAGCCTAATCGAACTTGTCAGAGTTCTGTCCGAACTCGGTCTACCAAAATTACTTCTGGTCAGCAGCTTCTACCTATTCTTTTGGATCTACAACGTTCAAAAGTATGAACGTTAACCCTACCGAGTTCTGCCCGAACTCTGTCCTAGAAATTCCTATAAATATTGAAGAATTTGTCATATCTAAGAACTCATTCAATCTTCATCTTTCTATCCATTCCTAGCTTTCTGTCTATTTTACAAAGCTTGAATCTTCAATCCCCAATACTTGTATCGATTCGGACTTGCGCCTTGGGTCGATTCAATTTCTTAGAATCTTCGAGCCGACTCAACGCACTTATCCTTCGGGGCAATGCAGTGCTTCGCATCAATTCAACTCGATGCATTCTTGGGACAATGCAATTCTTCGCATCGAATTAGTTCGATGCATTGCTCGGGAACATAATTTCCGTATCGATTCGCATCGATATATTCATTTGGTCAACGCGACTCTTTGAGTCAACGTCTCAGTGTAATGCGCGTGCAGAGCGGGGCATTACAAGGATCACAATCATAATCTAGCCTAACAGAACGTAGTCAATAGCAAAATGCGAGAAAATCAGCAGACCTGTCGGGTACAAGTGCTCCTGCAGTCCACCATTGGTCATGTACTCGTAGACCAGCATTCTGTGACAGCCATCTGAGCAGTAGCCGACCAGCGAAAGAAGATACTGCGACCGGAGCCTCGTCAACAGATCCACCTGAAAACGAAAACCAATTCAAATGGAGACTTTTTATAATCGACAACACCAACCGACACTCCAAACGCAAATATTTCAAGAACCTCCATCTTGAACTCCTCCTCCCCCTGCTTCCCGGCCCGGTCCATCAGCTTCACCGCGATCCGCCTCCCGTCCGCGAGCGCCCCTTGTACACCGACCCGAAGCTGCCATGCCCGACCACGTTGCCCCTCCCGAAGCCGCCGGTGGCGGAATGCAGCTGCTTGTAGGCGAACACCTGGACACCGGCCCCGGGTGCGGACACCACCACCTCCACCTCCGCCTCCGCCTTCCTCGCCGGCGGGTCGAGCGGCTCCTCCCGCCCCCGGACGTCGCCGGGACTCGATCCGGGGGATTTCAGGGCCTTGCGGCGGCTGGAGACCTTGGCGCCGATGTAGCAATAGTAGCCGGCGGCGACGAGGAGGGAGCCGACGGCGAGGGCCGCGAGGATGATGATGATGGCGGCGGCGACGGCTTCCGCCTTCCTCTCGTCGACGTCCATTACGGAGGAAAACCCTAACCGTAACTCTAACTTTAGGGTTTTGGAGAGGAGGAGAGATTGATTCAGTTAATGGCTGTGTGGGACTGATGACTGATGAGACAGACAGACGGAAAGAGGGAGTGTCATTTTAAATTAAATTCTTATTTGCCACAATGTGAGAGTTTTTGTTTGGGGAAATTTATGAAATGTCAAAAAAACGAAAAAGTTATGAAAAACCCACCGCGCAATAAAATTTCATCGCGTGTCCAGAATTAGCAAAAATATATAAAGAGGATTCCGAATGACCTTTTTGCCCTTCCTTTAATTAATTGAAAACACCCACGAAACTACTCTTAAAAAAACGTTTCAATACTTCATCTTCTTCCATACGCTGCTCACTTTCGAATCTAGGTTTTCTCCTCAAAAATCTTCAAAAACTCGTCGGAAAATTTTGGAAAGACCGAGACAAACGGCAAAAGTGCTAAAACGGAGGTCAAAATATCATTTTTTTTGCGATTCTAAAATTTCGGAAGGCCGTTTAACGGAGAAGCGGTTACTTTCAGGCTCCTCGAAGATACGCTCGTTTCGGGACAAACCGGACCTCGTTTCGACCTCCCAGTCAAAATTTATGGCCCTTCAAAGTTTCAACTGACCATAAAATGCAGGAGAATGGTCATTCTCCGTGTTAGAACACGAAAAATGTTAATTTCGCATGAGGGTGGCCATTCTCCGTGTTAGTAACACGGAGAATGTCATTTTCCGTCTTAATTTACACGGAGAATAGTCATTCTCTGTGTTAGTAACACGGAGAATGGCATTCTTCGTCTTAATTTACACGGAGAATGACCATTCTCCGTGCTAAATTACACGGAGAATGGTCATTCTCCGTCTTAATTTACACGGAGAATGGCCATTCTCCGTGTAATTTAGCACGGAGAATGGTCATTACAGTGTTAAAACGCAGGAGAATGGCCATTCTCCGTATTAGAAACACGGAGAATGTCATTCTCCGTGTTAAATAAAACGGAGAATGCCATTCTCCGCGTTAAATAAACGAAGAATGGCCATTCTCCGTGTAATTTAGCACGGAGAATGGTCATTCCAGTGTTAAAACGCAGGAGAATGGCCATTCTCCGTGTTAAAAAAACGGAGAATGGCATTCTCCGTGTTAAATAAAACGGAGAATGGCATTCTTCGTCTTAATTAAAACGGAGAATGACATTCTCCGTGTTAATTTACACGAAGAATGGTTATTCTCAGTGTTAAAACGTAGGAGAATGACCATTCTTCTGTAATTTAGTACGGAGAATGGCATTCTCCGTTTCTAAATTACACGGAGAATGGCCATTCTCCGTGCTAAATAACACGGAGAATGACATTCTCCATGTTAAATGACACGAAGAATGGTCATTCAAATGTTAAAACACGGAGAATGGTCATTCTCCGTGTTAGAAACACGGAGAATGCCATTCATCACGGAGAATGACATTCTTGTTAAAAATGCAGGAGAATGACTATTCTTCGTGCGATATCGACGGAGAACAGTTGACAGAAACCTAATTTTTTATTTTTTTTGTTTTGTGGAAAGAAATTTGACATAAATAAAGATTCAAGAGTTTTCTTTCTTCTTTCAAAATGATGCTAACTCTTATGGAAAAGAAGAAGAAGATCTCTCTATAATTGACCTAATTGTCGGAGAAGAAGAAGAAGAATAAAATAAGCGACGATCGGAGTTCGACTGAAAAAAAAAAGCATGGTGACCTACGAACGATCTTTGCGATCTCTGCTGAAGATGAGAGCAATGGAATTCAGAAGAAGAAGAAGAAGAAGAAGAAGAAGAAGAAGAAAGAGAATCGCAATCCAGATCTGAGTTTGTGCGGAGGGGTAGTTATGGTATTAATCTTGTAAATACAGAGCATCTAAAGGAAATCTTGGAATACTTAACGTGGAAATATATAATTCTGGGCATTTCATAAAACCCAATGCGGGTGGATTTTTCATAAAAACCAACTCCAAAATTGGGTTCCTCAGCAATTTCCAGTTTTTTTTTTCAGCTCTTTGGACACTTGTGTATCATTAATAATAATTTGTCATCACTTTTGTTATTTAAAATTTCTCAAAATAAAATAAAAAAATTCCGGAAAGTTTCTGCAAACCACATTCTGATATGGAAATAATAAATTGTTGCTCAAACAATATCCAGTGTGAACATATATAACTGTCACCCCCGTTTTGTTCTACGTATTTCCAGTATACGTATACGGAATCCTAAGATGTATTTTATTTTCCTGCCTGGCTAGCTAATTTCAGTTTAATCTTGATTAGGTTCATCATGGCATGTAATGGTTTAACTTGGTTTATTTTGGGATGGCTTGGTTTATTTTGGTTCATCATGTTAAACCCACCACCATCCCCCTTTAAACCACCTAACTTTTCTCTCTCCTCCACTTTCTCATTTACTCCTTCCTTCTCCATTAAACCCACCACCAACCAAGAACACCCCTTAGGTAAGTACAACTTGCTTCCACAAGAGAACCCATTTTTATTGTTCTAATAGCTTCTTCTTATGTTTCTAAGACACATTAGAACTTGTTATTTTCCATGTTGAGGCTTTGATTTTTGTAGATCTAGAAATTGGTCATTTTCGGATTTTGGTAGTTTTGATCTATCAAACTTCTTTGTTTTCAAGTTTTGATGGTTTCATGTTGTAGAGAATTTCATTCTACCCAATTTTGACCATTGGAAAGTTGGATTTGGATTTGCTTTGACTAAGTTATGGATTTTTGAAGCTTTGGGTTCAACCATGGAATTCCTGCTGCTTTGGAGAAGGCAGTGAGCAGTGTGCGCGAGCTTTTTAGCTTGCGCCACTGAGTTACGCGCTCTTTAGCGCAGCGCAGTCTGACTCGAGCGCAGTCTGACTCATGCGCAATCTGACTCAGGCGCAACCTGATGTTCAGGCGCAACTGGACTTGACCCTACTTGCCTTGGCGCAACCTGTTACCCTGGCGCAACTTGGCTAATGCCACTTGTTGGCCATAGTACCCCTTGCTCCTCCCCCTTGGGCACATTATGTCCCCATATCCCCCTTTTAATGATTTTTTGCACCCATTTTATATCCTTACGCCTTTTGATATAAACTCGACATGAACCCGATGTGATCATGACATTATTTATGAATGTTAATCGGAACACGGCTTAGTGATGGAATTGCATGATTAGTGGCCCGCCGTGGTGCACTCTTGACAAGTAATTTGATATGATAATTCTTGACGGTGGTCCGTTGTGACGCACCCTTGTCTTGATAAGTAATCTTGATAAGCAACCGACATGATAACCGTGATACGCTGTTGCGACGGCTAACCTGACATACTAAGTGAATTCTTGACACCGTGGATGATTGTATCGAATATGCTTGTATAAGCAACCAGTCTTGTCTCGCATCATGTCTAGGGCATGTATCCCTGGTTACCACGGTCAGGGATTCATACTGAATCTGACTAGGTTAATGACTAGATTGATCAAGTAGAGCATATAGAGAGGTATTCGGCTACAAGCAATCCCGTTATCTGGGCCTTCCTTGATGGACTTGTAGCATGCCGACGAGTAGGGCACATTTCCAGCTCACTGTTATGTGGGACACTACATGAAACGATTACTATGCACACTGTCATGTGTTGCATCCAAGTCACCTAACAAGGCATGATAACTCTAATCTTGAACCTTGCGTCTGGATAACCTGGATAGTCTGCAGGGCTTGTGGCCGTAGGCGTTGTTTGTCATGAAATATAAAAGAGCAGAACAATTATCGGAGGACTGGACTTTTACTTCACGTTACAAACTCGCTTGTACAAAGAAAGCCTAGGGACGAAAGCCTAGGTACAGCAGACTAAGTACAATTTTATTTTAGATTCGGGGGGACGATAGAGGCTCGGGAAGGCGACGGCAGCCCTGCCTTACTCCTTGGACTATCGGTATGCAGCCTTGGCTCCAGAAGATTGCTCGGCGTTGAAGAAATGCTCTCTCTGCTCTCTCTGCTCTTTTCTCCAAGTCTTCTAATGCTCTCTGATCTCGAGAGGGGTCTCTCTGGTTGTGCTCTCTCCGTTGTATATATTTTTTTATCAGGAAGTGTATATCTTGCAAGGGAATGACACCTTGCTATTTATAAGAATGGGGTATGATCATTAGGGTTTGCAATGATTGCTTCCTGAAGATGGCGGCGGCCTGTGGATTGGTCAATCTGGGCCATTAATTTTGAGTGTGATGAATCTGGGCCATTAAGTGTAGATTACACCAAATCTCATCAGTAATTAATGCTGATTGGAATAAATCTTCCTCATGATGATCTGCTGATGTCTGCGAATAAATTTGATTTATTCTCCTGCCACGTGTCCCAGATTATTGGGATTTGACCCAATCTCTGATTGCAATAAATCTGGGAAATTGATCGGCTTAGGACACGTGTCCTAGGAGCCGCTGGAGAGATCTGAACCGCATGAATATTGAGCCGCATAAGGTTTGGGCCGCATAAGGTTTGGGCCACGTGTCAGGGCTGCTCGGGTAGTGGCCCCCCCTTCGAACCTTCGAACCGCATGGAGATGATATTGCGAGCCGCATAAGGATGCATCTGCCTGAGCCGCATGGAAATGGTCCTCTTGAGCGCATGGAAAGGCCTCCGCTTGAGCCGCATGAGACTGTTTCGGCCTGAGCCGCATAGGACGGCTTCATCTGAACCGCATGGGAAGTCTTCGCTCGAGCCGCATATGAACGCCCACGTGGCAAAGCCACGTGGCACTTTATATATCTCAGGAGATTGTGTTAGAGATCTCTTTCTCTTCCCTAGGGGTCTGTCATTATGACAGAGTCATAATTACTTCTTCGTGTCAGGGCTGTCACTTTTTCAGAGTTGTCAGCCGTCAAAGTAATTAATGCAGCATAGGGCGGAGGGAGCACTGTTACGCCACGTGTCTTCTGAGCCGCATGGGATGTCTTGGGCCGCATAGTCCCTTGTGTCGCATGACTCTCTGAGCCGCATGGGCTATCTGAGCCGCATGGGCTTTCCTGGCCGCATAGATCATTTTCCATGCTTCTACAAGACCCCCCTTCAAAGTTTTCAATTTATAAAATTGAAATACTTTGAATAAGAAGCATGGCTGGATATTCTTCTGGCCGCATAAAGTCCTGGCCGCATGATATCTTGGCCGCATGGAAAGTTCTGCCGCATGACCATCTGAGTCGCATAATTGTTTTCAGCCGCATAGCCATTTGAACCGCATAGGCTCTTTGCCACGTCATTATGCCATACGTGTAGATCTTTTTGGGACAGGATCCCAAGAGCTGTCTTTAATTGGTTGGTTTGGCTCGATAGCCAAAGAGTCGATCACGTTGTACGAGGCGTCGGTCCATATTTTTCTGTCTATAAATAGAAGGACATTTGGACGGCCTTCTCTCTTAGACTCTTCTTGACTCAGGCTCCTGTGTTTTCTTCCTCCGATCATCAAACAATAATGGCACCCAGGGCTTCTAAGGCTGTGAAGAAGGCTGTGGCGAGGAGTAAGAAACTGGCTTCGTCCTCGACTGTCGCGTCCCCCGTTCGTTTGACGTCCATATTGCCATCGAAGGTAAGGATTATGTAGTCGATTGAGTACTTCGAAACCCTAATAGAGCCTGTTTTGCTGCATGCTTCATGCACAAGACTTTGACGTGAACTTTTCAAACTATATGGTCCGCATACACGCCCGATGATTGAGCCGCATGGGGGTATACCCCATGTCCGAGCCGCATGAGAATTGTCTTAAACGAGCCGCATGAACTTTTCTGACTGTTTTTATTTTCTTCGTCTTGGTTCTCGTAGTATCTCCACCGAATGCTGAGATTGCAGTGTCAGAGGAGCCGCAGCCTCCTGTCATCAATCGGGGGTCTTCCACTGTTAAGGAAGAAGCGAAGAAAGAAGAACCTGCTTCTGAGGGGGACGGCAGCCTTCCAAATATCGAAGCTACTGAGGGTGGTAGCGCTGGGAATCCTGATTCTCCTATCCTGGACTTGTATCCTTCATATGTGAGGTGGCTGAGGGACTGGTATATGCGCTCCTGTAACTAGGATTTAGGGCTTCTCGTGGATGTTTGTCTGTAATTTCGTTTTGTTTCGCCTTTCTTCATGAAGAACCCCTTTGACTTGCTTGTAATCATGTGGATGTAACCGATTTTTGAAATGAATGGAATATATTTGCTTTACTCTTTTGCTTTGCAATCATCATCTTATTGAGACATTTTGCGTGGACCCATTGCCCCTAACGTACCCGTGTTTTGGATACGGACAACAAGTTAAAAAAAAGGAACCAATATACTGACTCAGAGGTACTGAGGACATGGCGAGCATTAGGGTTGCTTCGACGGAGCCTTCCTACTCAGAGGTAATGAGGACATGGCAGGAGTGGGCTCAATGAAGAGGAGGTACATAGAACGACTCAGAGGTAATGAGGACATGGAAGTTCTATGTAAGGGGTGATTTGTTTTTGGCGAAATTGAGACGACTCAGAGGTAGCATCGACATGGTCTTTTTGGAAGTTTGTGGACCCGTTACCCTTTTTTGTGCACTGGGAGTGCGGGTAGTGGATCATGAGGGAGGATCTCTTTCAGGAAGAAAGTTTAGAGGTACGGTTATACATGACTTTCTTTTAAAAGAGTGACCGGATGTAAGTTCAGGGGTACCAGCAGGTACATAACTTGACAACTCATGAATGTTGGAATCAAAGTGTAAGTTCAGATGTACCAGCGGGTACATGACTTGGTAGTTTGGGATACCTTCGTGGAAGAAGGGCATGAGTTCAGCGGTACAAGAGGGTACGTGACTCAAAAATCTGGAATATTGTGGATGTGAGTTCAGCGGTACCAGCAGGTACATGACTCGATAATCTGGAGATAATGTGGGTGTGAGTTCAGCGGTACCGGCAGATACATGACTTGATAATCTGAAGAATGGTGAACGTGAGTTCAGCGGTACCAGCGGGTACATGACTCGATAGTCTGGAATTTGTGGAGGTGAGTTCAGCGGTACCAGCGGGTACATGACTCGATAATCTGGAGATAATGTGGGTGTGAGTTCAGCGGTACCGGGGTACATGACTTGATAATCTGAAGAATGGTGAACGTGAGTTCAGCGGTACCAGCGGGTACATGACTCGATAGTCTGGAATATTGTGGAGGTGAGTTCAGTGGTACCAGCAGGTACATGACTCGATAGTCTAGAATGTTATTTAGACATAATACTTCTTCAGGAATTTGCCGTTGACAGGCAGCATGAGCAAGTCCCCATTTTGCTTTGCGGACGGTAAGCGCCGTTGGAGAACACAGCCTCAATGATGAATGGACCTTCCCATTTTGGCTGGAACTTGCCGGCGGTCTTGTGAGTCATGACCATCGGCCTTCGGACTGCCAGAACGACATCACCCACTTGGAATGTTCTGATTTTGACCTTCTTGTTGAAGGCTCCAGAGATGCGTGCTTGGTATAGCTCGATTCGTTGCTGAGCCAAGAGGCGCTTTTCATCCAAGGCCTCCAACTCTTGTAGCCGACGACGGTAGTTATCATCTGTCGTCAATTGATAAGTGAGGGACGCGGAGTGAGGGTATTTGAGTCTCCAATGGGAGGACTGCCTCACTCCCGTACACCAAGGAAAATGGCGTGTTCCCAGTGGCTTCGGACTGTGGTACAGTACGCCCACAAGCATTCTCCAAGCTTTCGTTCCAGTCGCGTTTGTTGGAAGAGACAAACTTCTTGAGCAGCTTGATGATTGTTTTGTTGAATGCCTCTGCCAACCCGTTCGCTGCTGGATTGTATGGCGTTGAAGCAATATTTTGGATGCGGTGCTTGTCACAGAACCGATAGAAGGCATGGCTAGCGAACTGCGAACCATTATCGTGGATGATCCTTCGGGGCAGTCCAAAGCGATATATGACGTGATGCTTGAGGAAGCTGATCACGTTTGACGTCTTTACTTTCGCAAGTGGGACAGCTTCCGCCCATTTGGAGAAATAATCTGTAATGGCAAGTATGAATCGGTGTCATCGGGAGGAATGTGGAGCAATTGGACCGATGATATCCATTCCCATGCTTCAAATGGCCAGGACGCCACTGTCGGATGTAGAAACTCGGATGGTTGGTGAATGAAGTCCGCGTGGACTTGGCAGGCTTTGCATTTCCTGACATAGTCTATCGCATCTGCAACCATCGGGCCAGTAGTAGCCCATTCGGCGAAGACGGTTTGTAATTTTGGGCCCGGCTGATGGGCCCCGCAAACACCGTCATGAGCTTCTCGTACGGCTTCTTTGGCTTCTGCGTTTGACAGGCACCGAAGCAACAACCCGTCGTAGGATCGTCGATACAGCATTTTTGTCTCTGTATCGCAGAAGAATCTGAGAGAATGCCGTCTGATGGAGGTGGCTTCCTTTGGATTCTCTGGGAGGATGTCGTAGACGACGAAGTCGATGAATGGCTGTCTCCAGTCTGGTGCTTCGTCGACCGCCTGGCGGAATAGCTCGCCACGAATTGAACGTTGTTCTTGGGGCAGACCAGTTCGTGGCCTATCACGTCAACCGAATGATGAGTGTGGTTCGGCACTGCTAAGGAAGCGGCAAGGCCCGCTAGGGCATCGGCTTCGATGTTTTGGAGTCTGGGAATGTGCTCGATGAAGAATTCCTCAAATGACGAGATAATATTGATCGCTATTTGGTGATAGGATCATGTCTTCATGGCGGACTTCGTATGAACCCCGGACCTGATTAACAATTAATTGTGAATCGCCGTATGCTTCAAGATATTCTACCCCAGCTCTCTTGCAAGTTGGAGACCGATGACCAAAGCGTTGTACTCGGCCACATTGTTAGAGCAGGGTTCCGTGAGGGAAGCTTCATCGCGATTTGGCGAAACCACTCAATATAGTTCCTTGTCAGCTCTTTCTCCTTGAATGACGTCCATGAGGGTGGACATGTGACGTCCTGTCCTACCTCGTAGAATCTCTCCAAGAACATGCGCTTGAAGCCGGCGAAGGAGTGGATGCAGTTGTCTGGCAGGTTGCGGTACCAGTCGAAGGCGACTCCTTCCAATGCCCCAATGAATAATCGTGTAAGGATAGCATCATCATGGAGCAGATGGTCAGTGGTGACCTCGAAGTAAGTGATGTACCGACTTGCTGAGGTCTTGCCATCATACGGGTTGATATTGAATGGCTTATATCTTGGTGGGAACGGAACATCCCTCCATTCAGCAGGATATAGTTGCCGCATTCTAAGGTCTTGAGAGTTTTCTCGGCGTGGAACATGGCTCGGAGCTCCTGAACCTCTCTTCTTACTTCTCGGGCCTCATCTGCAGCGGTGGGGGCCGTTGTTTCGGGAGGATTATTGCCCGAGTTTGGTGCCGCTGAGTTTGAGTCCGCATTGACCGTGGGACCCGTACTTGTTTGGCCAGGCGTCCCTCCTTGCAGAGTTGGAAGAGCTGCCTTGATTTCATCTACAGACTTGACCAAGGCCTGCAGTATAGCCTCCAGAGTGTCGATGCGTTGGCGATCACTGGAACTACCTTGATTGCTGTCCGTCATGAACACCGTTCTTACATGAGGAGTGATGGAAGGAACGGTGGAGGATGTGCCCTCCGAGTCATACCCATGCACCGAGAAGTCATCGAGGTATGTGGGAATGTTCTCTTCGAGTTCGGACTCGGAGGGAATAGCACCCCCAGCTTCGAAGCTTGCTTCATCTTGAGAGTCATGGATGTCCTCGAGGACATCAGCATTTGTTGTACCTGATGGGAGAGTTGTTTTCCCGGGCTCGTCTCCTTGGAATATCGGATTGTCGTGGATGTTCGGAGGAGTGCTACCCCAGTTCCTACGACCCCCAGCGATGTGGATGATGAATCTCCCATTGTAGCAGATTTTGTCTTTGAACGGGTGCCTTGGAAAACTCCGGTGGTGGACAACCGTTTAGAAGAAAGTCTTTTAGCTGTAGTGGTTGATATCCTTGGGCTGGAGATACTTGTCTTCTTCCCTCTCCCCTCGGCGGGGTTTTTATGAGTAGAGTTGCAAGAGACAACTGGAGGCGCCTCGTCCTCTGAGCTCGGATGCTGTAGCCTTTGGAAGACGGATGGCCGGTCTTCTTTTACTGCCGCGTTGTTGCAACAGCAGTTGACGATGATCTGGGTGCAGTGATGTCCGTGTGAGGACTCTTTGCACATCGAGACCCCTTCTCTTTCCTTGCGTTTGTAGAGGATAGCCTCACGCAGGTCAGAGGAACCACTTTATCCGTTTGCCGCCGGGGGCTGGATTCGAGTGGTTCTGTACAACTTCCCATCAGAGGCCCGCATAACGGTATGCGGAGCGCTCGGATGGTCAAAGGTCGGGACAGTCTGCTGGGTTTGCCAAGCTCGCGCTGCCTTGGACTTCTTCACTCTAGTGCGTGAGGGCACATAGTAGGAAGAGTCCAAGTGGTACTGGAGAGAATCAGACATGTCCTCTTGGGAGCACAAGAGATCAGGACCATAGGAGAGTCGATCAAAGATGGAGCTACGTGGAGTAGGCGTCATACGGCTGGAATTAGCGATCCTCATGCGGCTGGTGATCGTGGCCGCATGAATCTTTTCCATGCGGCTGGAAACCCTGGCCGCATGAGGATTCTGCATGCGGCTGGAAATCCCGGCCGCATGAGTACTATGCATTTGGCTAGCAGTTTCAGCCGCATGGTCATCATTCATGCGGCTGCCAATCTTGGCCGCATGAGTCTTTGCTTTGCGGCTAGGACCCTTGTTCGATTTCTTTCTGGTGCACATAGAATCGCTCTTTGCCCCTGCAAGTCCAGCATCGTAGTGCTTTCCTCTGCCGGACTTGGGGACAGCAGAGTTTTCTATGGTTTGAAGTGGGGTCGCACGAGAATCGTTTTTGCCGTCTTGGTAGCAGGGAGTATCCATCGAGGGCCTGGGGAGGAGCAAACGATTTTGGCCTCCACTCTTTGCGAGCCTTGGTGGTGCGAGTGCGCTTCTGGACCGTGCCAGCGCTTCCTTCGAGAGCATCTCTTCGAACGCCTGTTGGTCGAAGCGGACGACCATCTTCTGTTGTGTGGAGCCAAATTTGGCTGCATCCGATTGCGTCACCAACTCCTCAGCCGTAGAGAAGTTTGTCCCCAGCAGAGTCGCCATCGTGTTTGCCATAAATATAAAAGAGCAAACAATTATCGGAGGACTGGACTTTTACTTCACATTACAAACTCGCTTGTACAAAGAAAGCCTAGAGACGAAAGCCTAGGTACAGCAGACTAAGTACAATTGTTTATTTTAGATTCTGGGGGTGACGATAGAGGCTCGAAAGGCGACGACAGCCCTGCTTACTCCTTGGACGATCGGTATGCAGCCTTGGCTCCAGAAGATTGCTCGGCGTTGAAGAAATGCTCTCTCTGCTCTCTCTCTGCTCTTTTCTCCAAGTCTTCTAATGCCCTCTGATCTCGAGAAGGGGTCTTTCTGGTTGTGCTCTCTCCGTTGTATTTTTTTTATCAGGAAGTGTATATCTTGCAAGGGAATGGCACCTTGCTATTTATAAGAATGGGGTGTGATCATTAGGGTTTGCAATGATTGCTTCCTGGAGATGGCGCGGCCTGTGGATTGGTCAATCTGGGCCATTAATTTTGAGTGTGATGAATCTGGGCCATTAAGTGTAGATTACACCAAATCTCATCAGTAATTAATGCTGATTGGAATAAATCTTCTCATGATGATCTGCTGATGTCTGCGAATAAATTTGATTTATTCTCCTCCACGTGTCCCAGATTATTGGGATTTGACCCAATCTCTGATTGCAATAAATCTGAGAAATTGATCGGCTTAGGATACGTGTCCTAGGAGCCACTGGGAGAGATCTGAACCGCATGAATATTGAGCCGCATAAGGTTTGGGCCGCATAAGGTTTGGGCCACGTGTCAGGGCTGCTCGGGTAGTGGCCACCCTTCGAACCTTCGAACCGCATGGAGATGATCATTGCGAGCCGCATAAGGATGCATCTGCCTAAGCCGTATGGAAATAGTCCTCTTGAGCCGCATGGGAAGGCCTCCGCTTGAGCCGCATGAGACTGTTTCGGCCTGAGCCGCATAGGACGGCTTCATTTTGAACCGCATGGAAGTCTTCGCTCGAGCCGCATATGAACGCCCACGTGGCAAAGCCACGTGGCACTTTATAGATCTCGGGATTGTGTCAGAGATCTCTTTCTCTTCCCTAGGGGTCTGTCATTATGACAGAGTCATAATATTCTTCGTGTCAGGGCTGTCACTTTTTCAGAGTTATCAGCCGTCAAAGTAATAAGCATAGGGCGGAGGGGAGCACTGTTACGCCACGTGTCTTCTGAGCCGCATGGGATGTCTTGGGCCGCATAGTCCCTTGTGTCGCATGACTCTCTGAGCCGCATGGCTATCTGAGCCGCATGGGATTTTCTGGCCGCATAGATCATTTTACATGCTTCTACAGGCGTACCTTATTGCATATTGCTAGTAACTAAGCTTGTGATAACCCTAGTTAGTTAAGTATCAAGCCGTACTCTTTGCTTGGCCGTGAATGATGGATGGAGTCCTATCTTGTTTATCTTGCCTAGATCCGGTGCATGGATATCTCCGGACATGCTTGTTTATGCTTTACTTTATCGATAATCGGTTCGAGGCTAAGTTCTGTTCAGGTGAAGGGTTACAATCCCGGTCCTTGTTTGGTTTACGGGTTGTAACTTGGGTACCGAAATAGTCCTCTAGTTATCTTATCGTTTATCATCCTGTTTTCTTTAACTCATGTCTTATGTATTTCACCTATGATTTATGTGCTGACATGCTGGTTTTAGTTCTTAAGTGAAGCTCCCTTTGTGGCACTTGCTCTTTCTGGGGTCTGACCCAGCTGGTTTTATATGGCCAGATTTCGAAGCAGCTACCGAGGATCTCCCAACTTTCCTGCCAGATGGTGAACACTAGAAGAATCCCGGCAACGAGTGGGTTTTTATTTTGCTCTCCCACTCCCTTGTAAAATATTCTTTTGGGGCGTTTAGCCGCCTAGCAAGTGTTAGCTCGTTTGCAACTTTACTTACTGTCTGCATACGGGCTGTAGCATGATTGACAAATCCTAGGGTTGATCATGTATGACTTAAACTCTTGCTAGTCTTCACATTTTGTATGACTAGCTTCATGATCATCTGAATATGTAATGTATGGGCGCCTTACTTTGTATGTCTGATGATCTACCATCTTGTTATATCTACTCGCTTGCTGGAGATTGAGACACTAGGCTTGTTATTGACCTTAAGAGACTAATGGCTTGTAGTAAACCCTCATGCATCTAGACAGCCGTGACCGTATTGCGATGTGAGAATTACTTCAATGTACGTAGCTGGCTGTGTCTGTCCTCCGCTCTCCAGTATTCTGGTTCTGGGGCGTGACATGGTTTAAGTGGTGGCCCATGCAGGTCTTGTAGATCAAGATGTGTGAGGGTTTTACCGGATAGATGTCTCAATCAGCACTCTCCCTTGATCTCTACTCGTGCATTCTGATCTTTCAGAATCCTTGACCTGATCACATGTTTATATCCTCGATCTATCATGGTCCTTTCTATTGTTCTCCATGTCGTTTCTTCAGCGGCATTGTTCCTGGTCCTACCGATCAGCAAGGCGAAGCACCTCCAGTGGACCAGCAGCAACCTGGAGACCAAGCCCAGCACTCTGGAGTGGCCTCCCGAGTCATGCATTCCAGGGACCCTGAGCCCCCAGTTCAGCCAGTCCAGCCTGCAGAGCCTGACGATGGCACCTTGGTGGGTCTCATCAGGACATTGCTTGCATCTCAAGATCGTCGGGGCGATGCCCTACACCAGGCAGTACAGGATGCCCTGGACCGTGTTGGTTATCAAGGGAACAGTGCGGCTAGCAGTTTCAAGCGCCTCAACCCTTCCTTCTTCGACGGTAGTGAAGACGCTATTGCAGCTGATGCGTGGCTCCAGGACATTGAGATTATCTTAGATGCAGCCAAGACACCAGAAGGAGAGAAGGTAGCTGTGGTGCGCCTACAGTTATTGGACCTAGCCCGCACCTGGTGGGCGATAATAGCAGTTGGTTTGGCAACGCCTGTCCCGTGGGCGGTATTCAGTGACAAGTTTCAGATCAAGTACTTCGATGCTGTGGCTCGGCACGACCTACAGACGAAGTCACCAATCTCTTAGGCAGATGAACAGGACGGTCGATGGATATGCGACCGAGTTTTCAAGACTGAGTCGGTTGCTCCCACTTGGTGGCAACCGAGTTTGATCGAGCGCAGCGGTTCCAGCAGGAACTCCACCTAGAGATCATTCTAGCAGTGGAGCGGTTTGAGCATCAGACCTTTGATACTGTTTTGCGGGCCTAAGAGGCATGAGTATACCTCGCAGAGAATTGTAGACAGAACTGGAGGACGAAAGCGGTCCCATGGTCAGATGATCCAGTCTTCAGTCCCAGCCCCGGCAGCTAGGGCCTTGACCATTGGAGCACCGAGGAGGGCATCATCAGTTACGTCGGTTCAGCATTCGACTCGACGTATCCTCAGCAGCAGAAGCGGAGACATTCCACAATGGGCTGCACTCATTTGGGAAGCCAGGGCATGTAGTGTCAGAATGTCGCCGAGCACAAGGATTGTGTTTGGCTTGTGGGGCACCGAATCACATGATAGGGTCCTGCCCACAGAGAGCCGGTTCATCCTCATCGGCCCAGACTAGTCCCTCGGTGAGGGGACCAGCACCAGTGCAGCAGTATCAGCCTCCGAGGCCATTGCCGTCTCAGGCTCAGGCATTCAGCAGCAGCGACCGCAACAGTATGCCCAGGTCCAAGCTCAGGTTCAGAACCGCCAGAGAGGTTTCCAGCAGAGGGGACCAGCACCCAGAGGGCACGGTCAAGCAATGGCTTTGACCGTAGAGGAGGAGTTGGCATCAGGTGAGGTGGTGGCAGGTACCATTCTCGTCAACTCTTTTCCTGCATCAGTACTATTTGATTCAGGTGCATCGCATTCATTTATGTCTGCACGATTCGTGACACGGATAGGACTGGAGCCCGAGTCATTATCAGTAAGGCTCAATATACTTACTGGTAACGGACTTGTAGGTGTAGATTGGGTGTTTTTCTCGTGTGAATCGTAGTTAGCGGTAGAGAGTTTCCCGCTAGATTGATAGAGTTCTCGATGGCCGATTATGATGTGGTCCTAGGAATGGATTGGTTGAGGGACCAGTATGCTAGAATAGATTGCCATGTCGGCAAGATTTTTTAGTTTTTGGTGAGCCAGAGTTTTTATTTTCTCGAGGCGGAGTAGAACCTTCTTCCCCAGCATTGCGGATGGCCGTAGCAGCAGCAGTTCAGTTTCCCAGAGTTGTAGAAGAGTTTCTGACGTATTTCCGAAGAGCTTCCAGGCATGCCCCCAGAAAGAGAGATAGAGTTCACTATCGACTTGATTCCAGGGACGGCACCAGTGTCAGAGAGAGTCTATAGGATGGCACCATCAGAGTTGGAGGTCCTGTACAAGATGATTGAAGAACTTAGAACCAAGGGATTCATTCGTGCTAGCGGATCACCTTGGGGAGCTCCGATGCTTCTTGTGAAGAAGAAGGATGGTACGTCAAGATTATGTGTTGATTATCGTACCTTGAACTCTATAACAATTAAGAACATATATCCTTTACCAAGGATAGATGATTTATTTGATCAGCTCAAGGGAGCGCAGTATTCTTGAAGATTGACTTGCGGTCAGGGTACCATCAGATCAGAGTCAGAGAGCAGGACATCCCGAAGACAGCATTCAGATCTAGATATGGACATTGGGAGTTCAATGTTATACCATTTGGAGCGACCAATGCGCCGGTCGTATTCATGGACCTCATGAATCGTATCTTCATGCCCTATTTGGACCAGTTCGTGATAGTTCATAGACGACATCTTAGTCTAACGAGAATGAGGCAGAGCATGAACAACAACTTCGTGTAGTTCTTCAGATTCTCAGGGAGCACCAGTTGTACGCGAAGTTCAGTAAGTGCGAGTTTTGGTTGGATCGTATCTCGTACTTAGGTCATATCATCACCAGAGGTGGAGTGGAAGCTGATCTCCAGAAGATAGTGGCTATAGAGACATGGCCAGTACCTAGCACCATCGCAGAAGTTCGGAGTTTCTCGGATTGGCCGGCTATTACCGACGCTTTGTGTCAGACTTTGCTCGAATTTTAGCACCACTGACGCAGTTGACCCGTAAGGATGTGCAGTTTGCTTGGACAGCAGAGTGTCAGAGTTCATTTGAGAAGTTGAAGCGGAGATTGATGACGGCCCCCATTCTCACTCTTCCCGACGGGACAGAAGGATTTTTAGTTTATTACGACGCATCCGGCAAGGGATTAGGATGTGTCTTGATGCAGCATGGTAAGTAGTCGCTTATGCGTTACGTCAACTTCGTGACCATGAGAGGAATTACCCAACCCATGACCTGGAGTTAGCAGCCGTAGTTTTTGTATTGAAACTTTGGAGGCATATTTGTATGGAGATCGGGTGGAGATTTTCCGACCACAAGAGTCTGAAGTATGTGTTTACCCAGAAGGATCTTAATATGCGTCAGAGGAGATGGCTAAAGCTACTTGTGGATTATGACATCAACTTGCAGTATCATCCTGGGAAGGCCAACGTGGTAGCAGATGCATTGAGCAGGAGAGCCGAAGTTTATCTTCTAACGGCGCAGCCAGAGTTGTTAGCAGATCTTCAGAAGATGGTATTGAAGTTGTTCTTCCTTCCAGTGTGGCATTGATGGCCAGTATGCAAGTTCAGTCCAGTATAGTTGAGAGGATCAAGTTAGCTCAATCAGTAGACTCTAAGCTTCAGCGGCTTAGGACAGAATGTGTGGCAGGACAGAGACCAGAGTTATGCATTCATGAAGATGGTACACTCCGACATGGAAGGCGTCTTTGTCTACCCAGTGGAGATATCAGACAGAAATCATGGCAGAAGCCCACAGTTCTCAGTATTCAATTATCCGGCTGTACGAAGATGTATCGTGATATTCGACAGCATTTTTGGTGGAATGGCATGAAGAGGGAGATAGCCCGGTTTGTCTCTCGTTGTTTAGTTTGTCAACAAGTTAAGGCCGAACATCAGAGACCAGCTGGACTTTTTAACCTTTGCCGATCCCGGAATGGAAATAGGAGCACACTACCAAGATTTTGTAACTGGATTACCTAGATCTCCAGCTGGGAGAGATGCCATCTGGGTTATAGTTGATCGTCTACGAAGGTAGCTCATTTTCTTCCTTTCAGAATCGGTCAGTCGACGGATCAACTTGCAGAGATGTACCTCAGGCAGATAGTCAGATTGCATGGAGTGCCAGTCAGTATTGTGTCCGACAGAGATTCGAGATTCACATCTCACTTTTGGCGAAGTCTTCAGGAAAGTTTGGGGACTCGTCTCAAGTTCAGTTCACCTACCATCCGCAGACAGATGGTCAGTCAAACGCACGATCCAGACTCTTGAAGACATGCTGCGGTCATGTACACCACTCGACTTCGGTGGTTCGTGGGAAGATCACCTGCATCTCGTGAGTTCTCCTACAACAACAGTTTCCAGGCTAGTATCCATGGCACACTTTCGAGGCCTTGTACGGCAGGAAGTGCAGATCTCCTTTAGCTTAGGACGATATCGGTGAGAGGAAAATGCTTGGACCAGAGATGGTGACGCGGACTATTGAGGTGGTCAGACAAGTCAGAGATCATCTTCGAGTTGTCCAAGATCGCCAGCGCCATTGGGCCGATTCTCATCGGCGTCCCCTTGAATTTTCTGTCGGTTACCATGTATTCCTTAGGATCTCGCCTACCCGTGGCGTCATTCGATTCAGCGTACGGAAAAGCTCAGTCCTAGGTATATAGGGCCGTTTGATATTCTAGAGCGAGTAGGTGATGTATCCTATCGTCTCGCTCTTCCGCCGTCGTTACGTGAGGTACATGATGTCTTCCATGTATCCCAATTACAACGGTATATCCCGGATCCGAGTCATGTTCTTGATCATTCGAAATTGGTTGTTGGTACCAATCTTTCGTATGAGGAGAGACCCGTATCCATATTGGACCGGAGGGAGAAGATACTCAAGAACAAGACTATCAAGTTAGTCCGTGTTGCTTGGGGTCATCACTCTTTGGTGAGTCAACGTGGGAGCGTGAGGATGATATCCGATCGCGATATCCCGACCTGTTTGACTCGTAAGGTATAATGTCTTTCTTATGCCTTATGCTTAAGTTCCTTGCTTGCATGAATGATTGCTTGATTGACTGCTAGTCATATATTGCCTGCAATTGATATAGCTTGCTCGACATCTCTAGCCTCTTGATTAAATTCCGAGGACGGAATTCTTTTAAGGTGGGTAGAGTTGTCACCCCCGTTTTCTGTTTACGTATTTCCAGTATACGTATACGAAATCCTGACATGTATTTTTATTTTCCTGCCTGGCTAGCTAATTTCAGTTTAATCTTGATTAGGTTCATCATGGCATGTAATGGTTTAACTTGGTTTATTTTGGGATGGCTTGGTTTATTCTTTGGTTCATCATGTTAAACCCACCACCATCCCCCTTTATAACCCACCTAACTTTTCTCTCTCCTCCACTTTCTCATTTACTCCTTCCTTCTCCATTAAACCCACCACCAACCAAGAACACCCCTTAGGCAAGTGCAACTTGCTTCCATAAGAGAACCCATTTTTATTGTTCTAATAGCTTCTTCTCATGTTTCTAAGACACATTAGAACTTGTCATTTTCCATGTTGAGGCTTTGATTTTTGTAGATCTAGAAATTGGTCATTTTCAATTTTGGTGGTTTTGATCTATCAAACTTCTTTGTTTTCAAGTTTTGATGGTTCCATCTTGTAGAGAATTTCATTCTACCCAATTTTGACCATTGGAAAGTTATTGGATTTGTTTTGTCTAAGTTATGGATTTTTGAAGCTTTGGGTTCAACCATGAATTCCTGCTGTTTGGAGAAGGAAGTGAGCAGTGTGCACGAGCTTTTTAGCTTGCGCCACTGAGTTGCGCGCGCTCTTTAGCGCAGCGCAGTCTGACTCGAGCGCAGTCTGACTCGAGCGCAATCTGACTCATGCGCAGTCTGACTCAGGTAACCTGATGTTCAGGCGCAACTGGACTTGACCCTACTTGCCTTGGCGCAACCTGTTACCCTGGCGCAACTTGGCTAATGCCACTTGTTGGCCATAGTACCCCTTGCTCCTTCCCCTTGGGCGCATTATGTCCCATATCCCCCTTTTTATGATTTTTTGCACCCATTTTATATCCTTACGCCTTTTGATATAAACTCGACATGAACCCGATGTGATCATGACATTATTTATGAATGTTAATCGGAACACGGCTTAGTGATGGAATTGCATGATTAGTGGCCCGCGTGGTGCACTCTTGACAAGTAATTTGACATGATAATTCTTGATGGTGGTCCGTTGTGACGCACCCTTGCCTTGATAAGTAATCTTGATAAGCAACCCGACATGATAACCGTGATACGCTGTTGCGACGGCTAACCTGACATGCTAAGTGAATTCTTGACACCGTGGATGATTGTATCGAATATGCTTGTATAAGCAACCAGTCTTGTCTCGCATCATGTCTAGGACATGTATCCTGGTTACCATGGTCAGGGATTCATACTGAATCTGACTAGGTTAATGACTAGATTGATCAAGTAGAGCATATAGAGAGGTATTCCGGCTACAAGCAATCCCGTTATCTGGGCCTTCCTTGATGGACTTGTAGCCTGCCGACGAGTAGGGCATATTTCCAGCTCACTATTATGTGGGACACTACATGAAACGATTACTATGCACACTGTCATGTGTTGCATCCAAGTCACCTAACAAGGCATGATAACTCTAATCTTGAACCTTGCGTCTGGATAACCTGGATAGTCTGCAGGGCTTGTGGCCGTAGGCGTACCTCATTACATCTTGCTAGTAACTAAGCTTGTGATAACCCTAGTTAGTTAAGTATCAAGCCGTACTTTTTGCTTGGCCGTGAATGATGGATGGAGTCCTATCTTGTTTAGTCTTGCCTAGATCCGGTGCATGGATATCTCCGGACATGCTTGTTTATGCTTTACTTTATCGATAATCGGTTCGAGGCTAAGTTCTGTTCAGGTGAAGGGTTACAACCCCGGTCCTTGTTTGGTTTACGGGTTGTAACTTGGGTACCGGAATAGTCCTCTAGTTATCTTATCGTTTATCATCATGTTTTCTTTAACTCATGTCTTATGTTATTTCACCTATGATTTATGTGCTGACATGCTGGTTTTAGTTCTTAAGTGAAGCCCCCTTTGTGGCACTTGCTCTTTCTGGGGTCTGACCTAGCTGGTTTTGTATGGCCAGATTTCGAAGCAGCTATCGAGGATCTCCC
Organism: Iris pallida; assembly: GCA_029216955.1. Classification (NCBI taxonomy): domain Eukaryota; kingdom Viridiplantae; phylum Streptophyta; class Magnoliopsida; order Asparagales; family Iridaceae; genus Iris; species Iris pallida. Next base: position 4,356,573 of record JANAVB010022997.1, on the reverse strand, counting down.
AACTTTCCTGCCAGATGGTGAACACTAGAAGGAATCCCGGCAACGAGTGTGTTTTTATTTTGCTCTCCCACTCCCTTGTAAAAATATTCTTTTGGGGCGTTTAGCCGCCGAGCAAGTGTTAGCTGGTTTGCAACTTTACTTACTGTCTGCCTACGGGCTGTAGCATGATTGACAAATCCTAGGGTTGATCATGTATGACTTAAACTCTTGCTAGTCTTCGCATTTTATGACTAGCTTCATGATCATCTGAATATGTAATGTATGGGACGCCTTACTTTGTATGTCTGATGATCTACATCTTGTTATATCTACTCGCTTGCTGGAGATTGAGACACTAGGCTTGTTATTGACCTTAAGAGACTAATGGCTTGTAGTAAACCCTCATGCATCTAGACAGCCGTGACCCTATTGCGAGGTGAGAATTACTTCAATGTACGTAGCTGGCTGTGTCTCCCCCGCTCTCCAGTATTCTGGTTCTGGGGCGTGACAATAACAAACTCTTTTGCATCAAGGGTTAATTATATAATTATCCCTATAGTTCACTTATACTTATTACATGGATCATCCTGCTTTGGAACTAATTATACGAAACTTCTTATAGTTTTTATTAACTAAGGCTAAATTATAACTTAATACCCTCAACTATCACAATATTTCAACTTGATACCCTCAACTTTGATAGATACTAACTTAATACCCTATTTCAACTAATATTTTTAAGTTGATATCCAAAAAAAAATTTATTCGTAAACTACCCTCCCACTCCCCTACTACTCCCCCCCAGGCGGCCATACCCCCCTTCCCTTTGGCGGCCATCCCCCCTCCCCTCAACCCGGCCCCACCCCCCTTCCCCGGCTGCTACTCCCCCCCCACCCCTACCGTCGCGTGCACCCTGCGCGCTGCCCCCCGCGCCACCGCGCCTCACTTGCGCTTCTGCCCGCTGCCTCGCATCCCGTCGTGCGCCCCCCTCACGCTGCCCCACACGCCGTCGCGCACTGCACAACTCGCCCTCACGCATCCCTACGCCCGCCGTCCGATCACGCGTGTCCGCGCTGCCGGCCACTCGCAGCCGGAGAGTGAGGAGGGGGTTGGGGGAGAAGAGAAGAGGCAATTTGGTCCAAAAAAATTTCAGTGTATCTAGTTGGTACCTATAAAAGTTGAGGGTATTAAGTTGAAAAACTGTGACAGTTGAGGGTATCAAGTTGCAATTTAGTTTTAAATTAATAACACCAACCATCCATATGGTCAATAAATTTTATAAAAAAAAGGGGGGTAAGTGTAGTTATTTTCGTAATAGGAATAGCCCATGTAATACTCATGAAACATAGGAAGGCCAGTGTAATTATCCCTTGTATTAATAAGACCAATATATATATATTTTATATATATATATATATATATATATATATTATATATATATATATATATATATATATATATATATATATATATATTTTATAGATTGTTATTAGGAAGACTCAAAAACAGTTGCTATAATTATGCTAATCTTTATTGAGAGTACCTAGAAGACTAAAAGATAGATGCCTTAACTAAATTCATTTTTATACTAGTATTGACATATTATTGTATATATATTTTTATATTTGTCGGTAAAACTAATTAGAAAGACCAAATAACAACTTTCGTAATTACCTAGTTGTTCTTTTTTTTCAGTAAACATGTGCAATGATATATTTGGGAAAAAAAATTCACGGTGAACCTAGATTCATTTTGTAGGTGTAGTGTGTTCTTGTGTAAAACGTTGTGTAAATTATATTGTCATAATGAATAATTGTTTACAATTGAGTGGATTCAATAGAGCCAACTCAGGTTAAATAGGGCTATTTTTAAAAAAATTGTTGTATGTTTTCCTAACGGTTTTTAAGTGTTGGAAAAATTTGCTTTCCTAACGGTTTTTAAGGGTCTGCTTGGATTGAGGGGAAAAAAATAAGTAGAGTTAAGGGGTTAAATGAGGGAGAATTAAGTGAGGGGGGAGTAGAGTCAATACATAGAACCTTGTTTGGATTGGAATGAGAGTTAAGTGAGGGGTATTTAATAACTCTTGCTTGGATTGGAGGTTTTGAGTGAGAAGATAATTAATAAAAGTATGATAGTTACCAAAATAACCTTATTACATATGTCATAAAATTAAATTTGATTGAAATTTTAATTATAACTTGTCAAAATATCTTCACAAATTAGGAAGGTACGGAGCAACATGTTGAAAACAAAAAAAAATGGGAGAAAAATTACGATATTTTTATAGAACAAATGAGGGGTATTTATGACTTTTTAAACAAAATTTCTCAATCACCCATCCTTAACCCTCCGATTTGAGGGGTTAAAAAAATGGACAAAAGAGGGTGAAATAAACCCTCACTTAACCCTCTATAACTCTCCCTCCTAAACCCTCACCCTCAAACCAAGCATGGTTTTAGTTTCCCATCACTTAACTTTCCATCACTTAACTCTCTTAACCCTTAATCCAAGCGGACCCTAAGTGTTGGAAAAATTTGCTTCCTAACGTTTTTAAGCGTTAGGAAAATTTGCGTTCCTAATGGTTAAAATCATTGAAAAATAGAAATTTCCAATGGTTTTTAACCGTTAGCAAAACTGTTAGGAAAATTTCCCACGCCATAAAACCAACAGTAAAAAACCGTTAGAAATATTTTTCATAACGCTTATAGTCGTTAGGAAACGACAGTTTTGGTGTAGAGTGACGCGGGACGAAGATCCTAAAATAAATTATTAGTATAAAATTAGAGATTTGAGAAGGATTCTGTGTGAAAGTTTTAATTGAAGAGTGAACATCAACTATTATAAATTTGTCTCAAAAATTATAATAGAGATATAAAATAATATTATGATTACCGTTGAAGACAGCAACTCGAAAGCGGAGAAACATCATTGAAAAATCAACGTCGAAAGCAGAGAAGTTACGATGAAGACGTCGACGTCGAAAGCGAAAAAAACAATATTGACATCCAGTTTAAGGTTTTGGCATTGTACCATATAAACTCAAAATAGATTTATTTTTTTCAATTCTTTGATCCATAACTTATGAAATTACATACTATTTATAAGCTACAAAACATAAGAAACAGATAAACTAAATCTCTAAGTTCTTATTCCTAAAATAAACTAATCCTTAACCAACCCCAACCAAATAAAAAATAATTTTATTTTTTATTTTAATTTATCCTAACAAACAAACTAAAAAAAATAAATTAACCGAAAATTTAAGTTGTTCTCCATCAATAGGTTTCAACCTTCAACAGAGAACTAATACTCTACAAATAATATAGAAGTAAAAAGTAAACACAATTATGCTTTGATATTCTCGTAGGATGCATGCAGATGATTAGACTTGTTTGTGTAATTTATCCTGATTAGATTGAGTCCAAGGAGATTTATCATTGATGTCGGATTTTCCATTCCATCACTAATCCATATTTGATTGGTTCCTTTTGGAATTTGTAAAATTATTTTGCTTTTGGTAACTTTCCTTCTCTCTCTCTCTCTCTTAGCCTGATTTATGCCATGCTAGGTCTATACTTTCTTAATTTTCGACTACTCTAATATTTTTTTTGTAGTTTTTTTTTTGGGTGTATTTGTGTCAACTATCTCAAGAAATATCTAATAAATTTCATTGCCTCCATTCAAGAAGCAATTTGACACATTCTATACTATTGTTGAGAGCATTAAGGGGGAGAAACCCAAAGAACTAAACAAGTTGCAGTTGCAAATTAGATGGCAGTTGGCAAAGTTGCCCTACAAATTATTTTGAATGTAAATTTCTAAATTTACACCACTGAATAAGTTCCGTAGGTACTGAAATGTTAATGTAACGATTGTGCAAATATAGTATTCCCTGAAAAGAGGATAGAGACAAAATCCGTGAAGCTTTGAAAAGCCTGGGATGGAGACGGGAGAGTCCTATGCAGAAGAGAGAGAGAGAGAGGGAGTTTCAGGAACCGTGTGCAGTTTGGAATGAACACCATACAGCAAAATGCACCAATGAATACATAACACGTATGGAGAAAAAGTAAACCAATTGCATGTGGTTCTGTGGCTTCCTTTTGGATCCCAAAAGGCTAGCCAGCAAATCCATCTAGGCCAGACCCTTGCTCTGGTATAACCCCGCCCGGCCCATACAGAGTTGGGTCAGATTTACGGACCGGGTTAGTGGGTCGCTTGTCTGCACCTAAGGGCGCAAAGGGCTCGAATGCCAGTTTTCAAAATTACGAACAATCGTTTTTTCGAAAATTGACAATCCAAGCAAGCGTCCATCACGAACATGGGCTAGGCAAAGTAAGCCTACAAATTCGGGAGCCAGAAGAACAAGTGAGATAGGACTATACCTAGATCTAGTAACCCACAACTGGGTCATTTTCTTGTCTAAAAGGAGGTGTCATAGCCGGCAAATCGCAAGAGAAAACAATTCGGCTTGTAACAAAATACTTTTCGTACAAATTATACAAAAAATGAAAACTTGTATTGATTTGTAGACGACGAATCACAAGAGGAAACAATTTGGCTCTTCAAGACTTCAACGAGAGCTTATAATGAATTTCTACAACTTTAAAATTTTGAAAAAACGTGTCGGTGGAAGTCTATTATCAGCGATCGATCACTTTATTCCGTTTATGATCCGAATTTTGACTTGCAGAAGCAGGGATCAGAGTTCTCTCAGTTCTATCTCTTTAGCCAATAGAGTGTCCACCTTCCCTCTATTCAATCCTCAAGGGGCTATCATAGAGTTATATGGACATTAAAATTCCTGTAACCGCTGAGATAACATGGTAGAAGCCTACAACGAGGCTAAACAACCTTGAAAGCTCACAACAGAGCTGACAAGGAGGCTAACGTCGAGGCTAAGTTGTCTTGAAAGCTCACAACGAAGCTGTCATCAAGGCTAGCTCGCTGACATCAAGAGAGATTTGTCACCTACGTGGGTTCTATTGGAGGAGATGGTGATTCACACAATATTATATAAGTTATTTAGTTTAGTTATATACCTTAATTAGTTATCAGTTTTATTTATTTCTTTACTTATAATTATGTTTAGTTAATTATTAATTAATTTTCATTAAATTAAGTAATATATTTGTCACGCCCCAGAACCAGAGTACTGGAGAGCGGGGGCGTACATAGCCAGCTACGTATATTAAAGTGCAACCCACCTCGCTATACGGTCACGGCTGTCTAGATACATGAGGGTTTAACTACAAGCCAACAGTCTCTTATGGTCATGAACAAGCCTATTGCCTCAATCTCAAACAAGTAGTAACAGTCACAAGATATTAGAACATCAAATATACAATAGTAAGGCGTCCCATACATTACATATTGGATGATCATGAAGCTAGTCGTACAAAAAGTCAGGACTAGCAAGAGTTTTAGTCAATACATGATCAATCCTAGGATTTGTCAATCATGTTACAGCCCGTAGACAGACAGTAAATAAAGGTGCAATGCGAGCTAAACAAGTGCTCGTCGGCTAAACGTCTCAAAAGAATATTTTTACAATAAAGTGGGAGGACAAAAAGAAACCCACTCGTTGCCAGGGTTACGCCTGGTGGTCACCATCTAGCTGGAAGACAGGTAGATCCTCTGGTGCTGCTCCGATATCTGGCCATACAAAACCAGCTGGGTCAGACCCCAGAAAGAGTAAGTGCCACAAAGGAGGCTTCACTTAGGAACTAAAACCAGCATATCACAATAGAATATTAAAGATAATATTTAAAGAACTGATAATAATAGAGATAACAACAGTAAACTGAGTACGAGGAAACCATTCAAGTAGCCAGGTCACAACCCTTAAACCAAACAAGGATCGGGATTGTAACCCTTCACCTGAATAGAAACCCGTCTCAAATACTATTGGTATAGTGAAGACAATAAACGAAAAGAGGACACAGAACTGCTCCGGGAGCCAGGTTACAACCCTTAAACCAAATAAGGACCGGGGTTGTAACCCTTGGCCTGAACAGAACTGGACCCCTGATCTTTATTGCTAAGGCCAATATAAATAATCATGGTATTAAGGTAAGGTAAAACATGACAATCATGGCATGGGGTTGCAATAAGACAATAAACGAAGAGAGGACACAGAACTGCTCTGGGAGCCAGGTTACAACCCTTAAACCAAACAAGGACCGGGGTTGTAACCCTTCGTCTGAACAGAACTGGACCCCCGATCGTTATTGTTAAGGCAAGCATCAATAATCATGTCATATCACAATCTTGCACATGATCAGGATAAAATTAAGCAGGAATAAACTCCATCCAATCAGTCATGGCCAATCAAGAGTACGGCTTGATACTTTTAACTAACTAGGGTTATCACAGGCCTAGTTACTAGCAAGATGCAATGAGATTATCCCAACAGCCACAAGTCCTGCAGACCATCCGGTTATCCAGGTCGAATGTCCGTTTATGAAGAATGCAACACGTGACTGTGTGCTGGAAATGTGCCATACTCGTCGGTAGGCTACAAGTCCACTTAATGCGCCCAGATAACGGGATTGCCTGTAGCTGGAAATCTCTTCATGTCTACTGAATTATTCTAGTTTATTAGCCTTAGTCAATTACTGTAGGTATCCCTGACCGTGGTACTCAGGGATCCCTATCAAAGACATGATGCAAGACAGTACCGATTTATTTGTACAAACGCAATCGCCCACGGTGTCCAGGTCATTCATACTTGTCATGTTAGGCTAGCTGTCGTAACAGCATGTCATGATATATCATGTCAGTTTGCTTGTCAAGAGTGCACCACAGCGGGCCATTATCGTGTTCTATTCTTACCTTATCATGAATGAGAGAAACTTGCATAAAATAACTAGTGACATATTCTTGAAGCCAAGGAAAAGATCTACAACTTTCATATTTTGAGTTTTTTCAAGATTCTAGCTACAAAACAACTTAAACAGGCAAAAACCGTAAAATAAAGCAATTCCGGCTCATGGAATTCTTGCACAATCGGCGCGTGGAATTCCTGCACAATCGGTGCGTGGGATTCCTGCACGATCGGTGCGTGGAATTCCTGTACCATCGGCGCGTGGGATTCCTGCACAATCGGCGCGTAGGATTCCTGCACAATCGGCACGTGGGATTTCTGCACAATCGGCACGTGGGATTTCTGCATCGGCGCATGGGATTCCTGCACCATTGGCACGTGGGATTCCTGCGCGATCGACGCGTGGGATTCCTGCACCATCGACGCGTGGAAAAACTCACGTTGCGTCTTCAGTACACGCGCGTAGGGAACCCACGCGCATGACACGCTCGGAGTTATGGGATGCGTTGCCGGGACTTCACATCGTATGGCCTCCCGGCGCATGGCCTCCCGGGCGCATGGGGGTCATCGTCCCCAAACAGCAAGTTCAGCCATGAAAGTTCCAAAAACTTGCCATGGCCATAACTTCCTCGTCCGAAGTCGAAATCAAGCGAAACAAAAGCCAAAACTGCATAAAATTGAATTCTCTACAACATAGAACAATTAGTTTTTGAAAATAACCAAGTTTTAGAGATCAAAACAAAAAAAACCAAAAAGTTACAAACTTAGATCTACAAGAATCCATCCATCAAATCCAAATATGTCAAGTTCTAAAGAGGCTTAGAATCAAGTAAGGAAGAGAATGGAACAATGAAACTTGAGATCCATCATGAAGCAAGTTTGCACTCGCCTAAGCTCTCTCTCTCCCTCCTGGTGGTTGAAGAAGTAATGGTGGAGAAGGAGAAGTAAAATGAAGAGAGAGAATGAGGGAATGGGTTAGTAAATGGTGATGGTGGTGGTAGGTAGGGGTTCTTCCCTTGGTTCATGATGAACCAAGATAACCCAAGCCTAGCCGAACCAAAATAGACCAAGCTATGTAATGCCAAGATAAGCCAAACAAGGAATCATACAATACAAGATGAAATACGTACACGTATTTCAAAATACGTAATACGAACTATAGGCATTACAACTCTACCCACCTTAAAAGAATTCTGTCCTCAAAATTTAATTAAGAGGCTAGAGGGACAAGAACAATCTATACTATTCACAGGCAAGCTATACTAATCAAGTAATTATTCATGCAAGCAAGAAATCGAAGGCATGAGGCATAAGAAAGATATTATACCTCACGAGTCAAACAGGTCGGGATATCACTATCGGATATCATCCTCACGCTCCCACGTTGACTCGTCCAAAGAGTGATGACCCCAAGTAACTCGGACTAACTTGATAGTCTTGTTCTTGAGTGTCTTCTCTCTTTGGTCGAATATAGACACGGGCCTCTCCTCATACGAAAGGTTGGTACCAACAACCAATTCCGAATGATCCAGGATGTGGCTCGGATCCGAGATACACCGTCGCAGTTGGGATACATGGAACACATTATGCACCTCACGTAGCGACGGCGAAAGAGCGAGACGATAGGATACATCTCCTACTCGCTCCAGAATATCGAACGGTCCTATATACCTAGGACTAAGCTTTCCCCGGACGCCGAAATGAATTACGCCACGGTTAGGCGAAATCCTCAGAAATACATGGTCACCGACCGAGAATTCAAGGGGTCGCCGATGAGAATCGGCCCAATGACGCTTGGCGATCTTGGGCAACTCGAAGATGATCTTTGACTCTCCTGACCACTTCAACGGTCTGAGCAATCATTTCCGGATCGAGCATCTGTCTCTCTCCGACATCGTCCCATACTAGCGGGGATCGATATTTTCTACCATACAGTGCCTCAAATGGTGCCATCTGGATGCTGGCCTGGAAACTGTTGTCGTACGAAAACTCCACCAGGTGCAGGTGATCTTCCCACGAACCACCGAAGTCGAGCGTACAAGATCTTAACATATCTTCGAGAGTCTGGATCGTGCGTTCTGACTGGCCATCTGTCTGTGGGTGATATGCTGAGCTGAACTAGAGACGAGTCCCCAAACTCTCTTGCAGGCTACACCAAAAGTACGACATAAATCTGGAATCTCTGTCCGAGGTGATACTGACTGGTACACCGTGCAATCTGATAATCTGCCTGAGGTACATCTCTGCTAGCTGAGCCGTCGACTGACCAACTCTGAATGGGAGAAAGTGAGCCACCTTCGTGAGCCTGTCAACTATAACCCAAATAGCATCTCTACTGGTCGGGGATCGAGGTAATTCAGTCACGAAATTCATGGTTATATGCTCCCACTTCCATTCTGGAATCGGCAAGGGCTAAAGAAGTCCAGCTGGCCTCTGATGTTCAGCTTTAACTTGTTGGCAAAGCAAACACCGAGAGACAAACCGAGCTATCTCCCTCTTCATGCTATTCCACCAAAAGTGCTGACGGATATCTTGGTACATCTTCGTGCCACCGAGATGAATCGAATACTGAGAACTGTGAGCTTCGGTCATGACTTCCTGTCTAATATCTCCACTGGGTACACAAAGACGCTTACCATGTCGAAGTGTACCGTCTTCATGAATGCATAATTTTGGTCTTCGCCTTGCTACACATTCTGTCCTAAGCTGCTGAAGCTTAGAATCTGATGACTGAGCTATTTTGATTCTCTCAACTATACTGGACTGAACTTGCATGCTGGCCATCAATGCTACACTGGTAGGAAGGACAACTTTTATACCCATCTTTTGAAGATCTGCTAACAATTCTGGTTGCGCTGTTAGAAAATAAACTTCGACTCTTCTGCTCAATGCATCTGCAACAACGTTGGCCTTCCCAGGATAATTCTGCAGGTTGACATCATAATCCACAAGTAGCTCTAGCCACCTCCTCTGACGCATGTTAAGATCCTTCTGGATAAAAACATACTTCAGGCTCTTATGGTCGGTAAAAATCTCCACCTTGTCTCCATACAAGTAGTATCTCCAAAGCTTGAGTGCAAACACTACTGCTGCCAGTTCCAAGTCGTGGGTCGGATAATTCCTCTCATGATCACGAAGTTGTCGCGACGCATAAGCTATTACCTTCCCATGCTGCATCAAAACACATTCTAAACCTCTGCCTGAAGCGTCACAGTACACTGAAAATCCTTCAGTCCCATATGGAAGTGTGAGAATGGGTGCCGTCATCAAGCCTCGCTTCAGCTTCTCAAAAGAATCCTGACATTCTGTTGTCCAAGCAAACTGCACATCCTTGCGGGTCAACTGGGTCAGTGGTGCTGAAATCTGAGCAAAGTCTGAAATAAATCGCCGGTAATAGCCGGCCAATCCAAGAAAACTGTGAACTTTTGCAACCGTGCTGGGCACTGGCCATGTCTCAATGGCCACAATCTTCTAGGGATCCACTTCCACTCCTCCCTTGGTGATGATATGACCCAAGTACGAAATGCGATCAAGCCAGAACTCGCATTTACTAAATTTGGCATACAACTGGTGCTCTATGAGAATCTGAAGAACAACTCTGAGATGCTGCTCATGCTCTGCCTCACTTTTGCTGTAGACCAGGATGTCGTCTTGGAACACAATCACGAACTGATCCAAGTAAGGCATAAAGATACGATTCATGAGGTCCATGAATACGGCCGGTGCATTGGTTGCTCCAAATGGCATAACAAGGAACTCCCAATGCCCATACCGGGATCTGAATGCTGTCTTCGGGATGTCCTGCTCTCTGACTCTGACCTGATGGTATCCTGACCGTAAGTCGATCTTTGAGAACACTGCTGCCCCTTGAGTTGATCAAACAAGTCATCTATCCTCGGGAGAGGGTATCTGTTCTTGATTGTCACTGAGTTCAAGGTACGATAGTCAACACATAATCTGGACGTACCATCCTTCTTTTTCACAAGAAGCATCGGGACTCCCCAAGGCGATCCACTTGCACGAATGAATCCCTTGGTTCTGAGTTCTTCAATCATCTTGTACAATATCTCTAATTCTGACGGCGCCATCCTGTAGACTCTCTCTGACACTGGGGCTGTTTCGGGAATCAAGTCGATTGTGAACTCGATCTCCCACTCTGGCGGCATCCCTGGAAGCTCTTCTGGAAAAATATCTAGAAACTCCTCGACTATCCTAGGTAACTGCACTGCTGTTACTACCATCCGCAACACTGGAGGAGAAGGTTCAACTTCGCCTCGAGAAAAGGAAAACTCTGGCTCGCCTGGAATGCTAAAAACAACTCTGTCGATATGGCAGTCTATCCTAGCATACTGGTCCCTCAACCAATCCATCCCTAAGACCACATCATAATCGGCCATCGAGAACTCTATCAATCTAGCGGGGAACTCTCTACCGCTAACTACGATCCGACATGAAGAAAATACCCTATCTACTCCTACAAGTCCGTTACCAGTAAGTATATTAAGCCTTACTGATAATGACTCGGGCTCCAATCCTATCCGTGTCGCGAATTGTGCAGACATAAATGAATGCGAGGCACCAGAATCAAATAATACTGAAGCTGGAAAGGTGTTGACGAGAATAGTACCTGCCACTACCTCACCTGGTGCTTTCCTTTTTCTTCCATGGTCAAAGCCAGCACTTGACCATGTCCTCTGGGTGCGGGTCCCCTCTACTGAAAATTTCTCTCCCTGCTCTGGATCAGGGCTTGGGCTTGAGCATACTGTTGCGGTCTCTGCTGCTGGAATGCCTGGGCCTGCATCGGCAATGGCCTCGGGAACGGGTACTGCTGCTGCTGCTGGATTGGTACTGGTCCTCTAATTGAAGGACTAGAGAAAGCTGATGAACTCCCCCTGTTCGGGCAGTTCCCAACCCTGTGGTCCGGGGCACCACAAACCAAGCACAAACCCTGTGCTCTGCGACACTCTGACACCACATGCCCTGGCTTCTCGCAGTGTGAACATCCCACTGCAGAAGACTGCTTCTGCTTCTGCTGCTGAGGGTGCGTCGGGGTGGAATGCTGAACCGAAGTCACTGAGGCCGCCCGCCTCAAAACTCCAATGGTCAAAGCCCTGGCTGTCGGGGCTGGTGTTGATGACCGATTCATCTGGCCGTGAGATCGCTTCCGACCTCCGGTCCTATCCACGATCCTCTGGGAGGTATATTCATGCCTCCTAGCTGCTCTCAACACTGTATCAAAAGTCTGATGCTCAAACTGCTCCACCGCCAATAAAATCTCTAGGTGGAGCCCCTGCTGGAACTGTTGGGCTCTATCAAACTCGGTCGCCACCAAGGTAGGAGCAAACCGACTAAGCCTGGAGAACTCGGCCGCATATCTATCGACCGTCCTGTCCATCTGTTTCAGATTGGTGAACCCCGTCTGTAGATCATACCGAGCTACAGCATCAAAATACTTGGTCTGAAATCTCTCCCTGAATACTGCCCAGGCAATAGGGGCCATTAATCCAACGGCCTGTACCGCCTACCAGCTGCAGGCAAGATCCAATAGCTGTAGGCGCACCACGGCCACCTTCTCATTCTCTGGGGTCCTGGCTGCTTCTAGAATCACCTCTGTGTTTTGAAGCCAAGCATCAGCAGCGATAGCATCTTCACTGCCGTCGAAGAAGGGAGGGTTCAAGCGCTTGAAGCTGTTAGCCGCGCTATTACCCTGATGACCTCCTCTGGTCAAAGCGTCTGCCACCGTCTGGTACAAGGCATGTCCTCGACGATCCTGGAAGGCTAATAGTGACCTGATAAGACCTACCAAAGTGCCATCATCAGGCTCTACAGGTTGGACAGGCTGAACTAGAGGCTCTCCTCCAGTAGGCATGACTCTGGAGGCTACTCCTGAATGCTGGGTTGATCTCCAGGTTGCGGCTGGTCCACGGGAGGTGCTCCGTCTTGCTGATCGGCAGGTCCAGGAACAATACCGCTGAAGAAGACGACATAGGGAACAATAAGGAAGGACCAGGACAGATCAACGATACAAGCATGTGATCAGGCTAAGATTCTCAGGAATTTGAAGATACGAGCAGAGATCAAGGGCGAATACTGATTGAGACATCTATTCGGTAAACCCTCACATATCTTGATTTACAAGACCTGCATGGGCCACCACTTAAACTATGTCACGCCCCAGAATCAGAGTACTGGAGAGCGGGAGCGTACATAGCCAGCTACGTATATTGAAGTGCAACCCACCTCGCTATACGGTCACGGCTGTCTAGATACATGAGGGTTTAACTATAAGCCAACAGTCTCCTATGGTCATGAACAAGCCTATTGTCTCAATCTCAAGCAAGTAGTAACAGTCACAGGATATTAGAATATCAAATATATAATAGTAAGGCATTCAATACATTACATATTGGATGATCATGAAGCTAGTCGTACAAAAAGTCAGGACTAGCAAGAGTTTTAGTCAATAGATGATCAACCCTAGGATTTGTCAATCATGTTACAGCCCGTAGGCAGACAGTAAATAAAGGTGCAATGCGAGCTAAATAAGTGCTCGTCAGCTAAATGCCTCAAAAGAATATTTTTACAATAAAGTGGGAGGACAAAAAGAAACCCACTCGTTGCCAGGGTTACGCCTGGTGGTCACCATCTGGCTAAAAGACAGGTAGATCTACTGGTACTGCTCCGATATCTGGCCATACAAAACCAGCTGGATCAGACCCCAGAAAGAGCAAGTGCCACAAAGGAGGCTTCACTTAGGAACTAAAACCAGCATATCACAATAGAATATTAAAGATAATATTTAAAGAACTAATAATAATAGAGATAACAATAGTAAACTGAGTACGAAGAAACCATTCAAGTAGCCAGGTCACAACCCTTAAACCAAACAAGGACCGGGGTTGTAACCCTTCACCTGAATAGAAACCCGTCTCAAATACTATTGGTATAGTGAAGACAATAAAAGAAGAGAGGACAAAGAACTGCTCCGGGAGCCAGGTTACAACCCTTAAACCAAATAAGGACCGGGGTTGTAACCCTTCACCTGAACAGAACTGGACCCCTGATCTTTATTGCTAAGGTCAGTATAAATAATCATGGTATTAAGGTAAGGTAAAACATGACAATCATGGCATGGGGTTGCAATAAGACAATAAATGAAGAGAGGACACAGAACTGTTCCGGGAGCCAGGTTACAACCCTTAAACCAAACAAGGACCGAGGTTGTAACCCTTCGCCTGAACAGAACTGGACTCCCGATCGTTATTATTAAGGCAAGCATCAATAATCATGTCATGTCATAATCTTGCACATGATCAGGATAAAACTAAGCTGGAATAAACTCCATCCAATCAGTCACGGCCAATCAAGAGTACGGCTTGATACTTTTAACTAACTAAGGTTATCACAGGCCTAGTTACTAGCAAGATGCAATAAGATTATCCCAACAGCCACAAGCCCTGCAGACCATCCGGTTATCCAGGTCGAATGTCCGTTTATGAAGAATGCAACACGTGACTGTGTGCTAGAAATGTGCCCTACTCGTCGGTAGGCTACAAGTCCACTTAATGCGCCCAGATAACGGAATTGCCTGTAGCTGGAAATCTCTTCATATCTACTGAATTATTCTAGTTTATTAGCCTTAGTCAATTACTGTAGGTATCCCTGACCGTGGTACTCAGGAATCCCTATCCTAGACATGATGCAAGATAGTACCAATTTATTTGTACAAACGCAATCGCCCACGGTGTCCAGGTCATTCATACTTGTCATGTCAGGCTAGCTGTCGTAACAACATGTCATGATATATCATATCAGTTTGCTTGTCAAGAGTGCGCCACAGCGGGCCATTATCGTGTTCTATTCTTACCTTATCATGAATGAGAGAAACTTGCATAAAATAACTAGTGACATATTCATGAAGCCAAGGAAAAGATCTACAACTTTCATATTTTGAGTTTTTTCAAGATTCTAGCTACAAAATAACTTAAATAGGCAAAAATAGTAAAATAGAGCAATTCCGGCGCATGGAATTCCTGCACAATCGGCGCGTGGGATTCCTGCACAATCGGCGCGTAGGATTCCTGTACGATCGACGCGTGGGATTCCTGTGCGATCGGCACGTGGGATTTCTGCACCATCGGCACGTGGGATTCCTGTACCATTGGCCCGTGGGATTCCTGCATAATCGGCACGTGGGATTCCTGCACAATCGACGCATGGGATTCCTGCACCATCGACGCGTGGGAAAACTCACGTTGCGTCTTCAGTACACGCGCGTAGTGAACCCACGCGCATGATACGCTCGGAATTAAGGGATGCGTTGCCGGGAACAGAACTGGACCCCCGATCGTTATTGTTAAGGCAAGCATCAATAATCATGTCATGTCACAATCTTGCACATGATCAGGATAAAACTAAGCTGGAATAAACTCCATCCAATCAGTCACGGCCAATCAAGAGTACGGCTTAATACTTTTAACTAACTAGAGTTATCACAGGCCTAGTTACTAGCAAGATACAATGAGATTATCCCAACAGTCACAAGCCCTGCAGACCATCCGGTTATCCAGGTCGAATGTCCGTTTATGAAGAATGCAACACGTGACTGTGTACTGGAAATGTGCCATACTCGTCGGTAGGCTACAAGTCCACTTAATGTGCTCAGATAACGGGATTGCCTGTAGCTGGGAATCTCTTCATGTCTACTGAATTATTCTAGTTTATTAGCCTTAGTCAATTACTGTAGGTATCCCTGACCGTAGTCCTCGGGGATCCCTATCCTAGACATGATGCACGACAGTACCGATTTATTTGTATAAACGCAATCGCCCACGGTGTCCAAGTCATTCATACTTTTCATCTCAGGCTAGCTGTCGTAACAGCATGTCATGATATATCATGTCAGTTTGCTTGTCAAGAGTGTGCCACAGCGGGCCATTATCGTGTTCTATTCTTACCTTATCATGAATGAGAGAAACTTGCATAAAATAACTAGTGACATATTCTTGAAGCCAAGAAAAAGATCTACAACTTTCATGTTTTGAGTTTTTTTCAAGATTCTAGCTACAAAACAGCTTAAACAGGCAAAAACAGTAAAATAGAGCAATTTCGGTGCATGGGATTCCTGCACAATCGGCGCATGGGATTCCTGCATAATTGGCACGTAGGATTCCTGTACGATCGGCACGTGGGATTCCTGTGCGATCGACGCGTGGGATTCCTGCACCATCGGCGCGTGGGATTCCTGCACCATCAGCGCGTGGGATTCCTAGGATTCCTGCACCATCGGCGCGTGGGATTCCTACACTATTGGCGCGTGGGATTCCTGCACAATCGGCACGTGGGATTCCTGCATAATCGGCACGTGGGATTTCGGCACCATTGGCGCATGGGATTCCTGCACAATCGGCGCGTGGGATTCCTGCACCATCGGCGCGTGGGAAAACTCACGTTGCGTCTTCAGTACACGCGCGTAGGGAACCCACGTGCATAACACGCTCGGAGTTAAGGGATGCGTTGCCGGGACTTCACATCGCATGGCCTCCCGGTGCATGGCCTCCCGGGCGCATGGGGTCATCGTCCCCAAACAGCAAGTTCAGCCATAAAAGTTCCGAAAACTTGCCATGGCCATAACTTCCTCGTCCGAAGTCGAAATCAAGCGAAACAAAAGCCAAAAGTGCATGAAATTGAATTCTCTACAACATAGAACAATTAGTTTTCGAAAATAACCAAGTTTTAGAGATCAAAACCAAGAAAAACTAAAAAAATTACAAACTTAGATCTACAAGAATCCATCCATCAAATCCAAAAATATCAAGTTCTAAAGAGGCTTAGAATCAAGTAAGAAAGAGAATGGAATAATGAAACTTGAGATCCATCATGAAGCAAGTTTGCACTTGTCTAAGATCTCTCTCTCCCTCCTGGTGGTTGAAGAAGTAATGGTGGAGAAGGAGAAGTAAAATAAAGAGAGAGAATGAGGGAATGGGTTAGTAAATGGTGATGGTGGTGGTAGGTAGGGGTTCTCCCCTTGGTTCATGATGAACCAAGGTAACCCAAGCCTCGCCGAACCAAAATAGACCAAGCCATGTAATGACAAGATAAGCCAAACAAGGAATCATACAATACAAGATGAAATACGTACACGTATTTTAAAATACGTAATACAAACTATAGACATTACAATATTGGACTAGGATTTAGTTACTAGGGTTTATCGTAGGATCTAATTATCTCAAGTTATTAGTAATTAATTATAATTAATGGGGAAATTTTAGGGGTTTACACAAGTTGATGAAGAAGTAGCAGACAATGAGCATGCAAGTGAAGAGTGGCCGATTGTGGAGTTCCAAACTGCTGTTGAAGGCTTTGACGGCGAGGATCAACCTGAAGATGAAGACCATGCCTCCGAGGAGGAAGGTGCGCATGAAGAACTTATGACTAACGTGCCTCTATTGAACGAGGGTCACGTGGTATAAGAAGAGGCTATGCGAGATAAGATTGTGGCTGAAGATCCACGAGAAAATGAGAACGAGGTCCCGTAGAGAGTGCCTTGCGAAGGATAGGCCGTAAGGGAAGCTTCCTTGCCCAGGACAATGACCACCTCAAGTCTTTTTGCTACGCAGGATGCGGTGTTTGTTTAAGAATTCTTGGTACATTTTGGCTTTACATTTGAACATGTTGTTAGCTATTACAGGGGTACTTCCAACTCTCAACCGATCGACCATCCCTTCCCCCCCCCCCCCCCCCGAGTCATCTGCCCAGACCAAGCCTTCTGGGGGTGATGGTTTGACCCAAGAGCCTAATAAGGCTACTAGCCAAGGATTAGTTGAAGTAGTGTTGGGGCACAATAGCAATAAACCCAAGAAATCAGAGAATATATCAGAGAAAATTTACAACCACAAAGACAATGATTTACGTGGTTCAACCAAGATGCCTACTTCCACGGACGAGGGTGATTCAATTCCACTATAAAGAAGAAAATGAATTACAATGATTCTCTCAACAGTTCTCTCATTGCTCTCAAAAACTCTCTATCACAGAGATTAAAAAAAACTCTCAAAATTTTGTGTTGAACTTATTCAACAACTTTACCTTTCTTGTGTTGAACTTATTCAACAACTTTTATTGAGCACAATGAGATGTCTTAAGGAGAACCTATAGACCCCTTTATATAGCATGTTATGTGTCCATATATATAAATCCAATCCTATGTAGGCTCAAAATCCAATCTTATATAGGATTACCTTATATATGGTCAAAGTCAAAAAAGGTCATGAGCCTATTTTTGGATTTTTTTTCCTTCATATCTCTACCTCGACAATATTTTGCCACAAAATTGAGCCGATACTTCTCCACCGCACAACTTCACCAAATCAACCACTTGTCAATTTTGTCCCTAAGAGCTCTCAAGCAATAGGTAGGACTTGGAGCAAGTCCAAGCAACGTTGGAACTTAGCTCCATGAACAACCTTAGTCAACAATCAGCGGGGTTGTCCTTGGTATGTACTTTTTCAAGTGCAATGTCACCATCTTCTACAATATCTCGTATGAAGTGGTAGCGAACATCAATATGCTTGGTCCTCACATGATAGACTTGATTCTTTGCCAAGTGGGTAGCACTCATACTATCACAATGCACGTCAACTACATCTTATTTCACCCCCATGTCATTAATCAAACCACGAAGCCATATGCCTTCTTTCACGGTCTCTGTCACTGCTATATACTCTACTTTCGTAGTCGATATGACAACCGTAGCCTACAACATAGACCTCTAACTGACTGGTGCACCATGCAAAATAAATATCTATCCAGTAGTTGACCTGCGCCTATCCAGATCACCCGCATAGTTCGAATCCACATATCTATTGACCTGACTAAAGTCTCCACCAAAGTATAATCCCACATCAATGGTACCCTTCAAGTACCTGAACATCTACTTCACAGCCTCCCAGTCTTCTTCACTGGATTAGCCATAAAGCGACTAACCACACTTACGGTTCGTGCAATGTCTGGTCGAGTGCACACCATGACATATATTAAGCTGCCAACTGCACTCGTATAAGAAACTCGAGCCATGTGCTCATTTTTCTCATTTGTAGTCTTCTCATTTGTAGTAGGGGATAACTTTGCTGAGAGTCTAAATTGGCAAGCCAAGGGAGTAGAAGCAGACTTTGCATCTTTCATACCAAAACGTACAATAATCTTCTCAATGTATGACTTTTGAGAAAAAAACAATTTTTGTTTCTCCCTCTCATTTTTAATCTCCATCCTAAAATCTTCTTGGCTCCACCCAAGTCTTTCATCTCAAACTCCAAGCCTAGTTGAGATTTTAGTTTATCTATCTCTACCATATTTTTTGAGACAAGAAGCATATCATCAACACAAAGCAATAGATAGATATAACTGTTAGGATTATATACTAAAAGCATCACTTTTGTAGTAATCTTATTTCCTTAAATTTTGAATGAGAATCATATGGACAAATGTTTGCATATTGTATTCATTGCAAGTGTTAATACAAATGTCTGATATTCTATATTGTAGATAATATGGTGTGTGGTGTCACACAGAAGATTATATTATCAGTTTCCTATGGAGTATATAAATAGTTCACAACCTAGATGGACTTGGACAATCTATTAGAAAGGTTGTAGTGTAATTTAGTATTAGTCTATCTTGACTATAGGTTTACACTAGTACACTTTGTGTGTATTGAACAGGACCACTTGAGGTTGTTCTCTTTGTACTGACTACATAAAAGAACAAACACCTCTGTTCTTATAGATGCTTGTGCTCTTAATCCGAATATAATAACAGACATGTATATGCAGTGTGCATTACTTTGACTCATAAAAGAGTGAGATTCATTATGGATCAACCACCTCTATGAATTGGGTAAAAACGTTGTATGTATGATGGGCTGTTGATTATAAATAGAATCCATGTCCCGATACATCAGGTTGATGATGTCCCCTTAAGGAGCTCATAAGGATTGTCATGTAAACCCTGCAGGTAGATTATATCAAACATGACAAATAAAGTTGAACGGTACTACTTAAGGATAAAAGATGTCGAATCAATATAGTTGTCAGTAACTTAATTTGATCAACGGACGTACGATATCTTAACATGGGGAGCCAAACGAGCATATAATAAAAGGAGCCCATAAACATAATTTGGGATTAGAGAGGTAGTGCAACAATAGCTCATTAGTGGACCGAGCTATTGTTAATGGGCCTGGATTGTGTGTTCGGACTGAACACGAGATATCCAGATCCGTTAGGAGGCCTAATCCTAATTTCTCCTCATGGTCCCTGCCGTAGCCTATATATATATTCTCTATTCTTTGGCCGCCAGATGACTGATCAAAAATCTGAAGCTTTTCTCTAAATTCGTGATTCACGTAAGGAGAGAAAGAGAGGGCTGCCAAGGAGAAGAAAAAGTTAGGAGATCGTCGCCTACACGACGTCCAACTCGAGGAAGGAATACGTGCAGAAGATCTTGGGGTCTTCCGTTCGAGACTGCCAGGAATTGCTTGTCTTCTTTCTGCCGCAGGTATAATTCGTGAACCCTAGTTTCCGCCTATGAAGTGTTAGAACATGTATTAAATCTGTTTAACTTTCTATCGATCAATACGCACACCAAAGTAAGGGTCCTGGGAATCCCCAGTTCAATCAATAACCTCCACCACGAAGTTTATGAAAGTAAAAACAACAGTCATACTTACTTCGGATGAAATCATGCCGTGTCATGAAGGTGTCGAACCGCTTGTACCACTGTCGAGGTTACTGCTTCAACCCATATAACGATTTTTTTCAACAAACACACATAATTTTCCTTGCCAACCGCCTTGAAGCCCTCCGGTTGATGCATATAAATTTCTTCGTCAAGATCTTCATGCAAGAATGCCGTCTTCACATCGAGTTACTCTAATTCGAGATCACGATGAGCTACCAAGCTCAACAATACGCAAATAGAAGTGTGCTTGGCCACCACAGAAAAGATCTCATTATATTCCACTCCCTCATTCTGTATGAATCCCTTTACCACTATCTTGTCTTGAACCGAGTGCCACCTGACTCTAGAGAAGCTTCATTCTTCTTGTACACCCACTTACAGCCTATAGCATTCTTGTCTTTGGGCAATGGAACCAGATCCCATGTATAACTTTTGTGGTGAGACTCAATCCCTTCGTGCATAGCCACCATCCAGTTCTCGCTGCTAGTATCTTTGACAGTATGTCTGAAGGTGATAGGCTCGTCATCCTCCACTGGTAGTGCATATGCCACCATATTTAACTGTCTATAGTGCTTTACCGGTTTCTCAAATCCATACATGTATACTAGCTTGACCGATCTCCTTGGCCTAGTGGTGTCCAAGAAATCTTGCTGTTGGTGTTGCTATTCCTCTAGTTCTTGCTCTTGTGGGCTTGATAAACATATTCAGAAACCTCTACCTCATCTGATGCATCCTCAGCCGACTCAATCTCAACAGTTTTAGATTTGCTAGATAAACCACCATCCTGATCGGACTCATTCTTCTTGCTTGAAGCCAACACTGAAGACTCATCGAAAGAACTTCTCATTCACCAAGCAGTACAGATGGTACTACACCAAAATGGTCATTTTGGAACACAAGACATTTTTCAATCTGGAACGCTTATTTTTCGTACCTAGGTGTTGCAACGGTATAAAAGCGTTCCAGATAAAAAAAAGTGTTCCTGATATATTTTATTTTCATTTTAATTTATTATTATTGCATAGGTACACTTTAATACCGTTCCAAATACGTTCCAAATTAATGATGCTACACATGTACATCTCATATGCTTAGTAGGAAAGTGTTCCAAAACCCTCATTTCTTTTCTTTCCCCTCAAATAATTTCCCTCTTTTTCCAAAAAAACCCTCCGTTCTTTTCCTTGAAATAATTTTCCCTCTGCCCCGAAGAGTTTGCTTTCCATCCTTTGGAGTTCATAAGCCATCTCGACAAGATCGTCGGCCATCTCGATGAGATCGCAAACCTTCCGACGAGATCGCCAGGCAGGTTGACTCTCTCCCCCCGCGTGTTCTCTCTTTCCCGACGAGTTTTTGGTTAGGGCTTTAATTTAGTATTTTGTTAGATGAATTAGGGCTTTAATTGGGTATTTGGTTGGATGAATTAGGGATTTAATTCGGTTGAGTTAGAGTTTTAATTAGGTATTTGATAATCTTTTGATTTCTTTTCTAGTCGAAACTTTTGATGTTTTCTTCGGAGATGCTAGCATTTGCTGGTTCTGCCCAAACTTTGTTTCGTAAACCTTCTCCGCTATTTTATGGGGGAGCAAGCCCTATTCCATCATCTTACAAAAGCAATTTAGAGAGAATTTATATGGCTATCAATGGTGAAGTGAAGATACAGCAATGAACTAGAGTTTATATGAGAGTTAATTTCTGCTTCTTTTGGGAATGCATGAGATTATAAAAGGGACCAAACACCGAAATTTTGTTGGAAAAAGAGCGACCAGGCATAATTTGTCTGGTTGCCACCAGTCCCTGATTTGGGGTTCCCCATCACAAGCTAATTTCCATTGGGAATTTCTCTAAGCTACTACACACTTGACTTAAATATGATAACTTATCAACTAACAATTCATAATAACATGAACCAAATATCATTTGATAGTATTCCAACTACATAAAATAAGTTGGCTTTTGTGTATAGTACTAAAATGACATTTGACTTATTCTTTCTCACAATCAGTCGATTTGGATACATGTTTCTGAACACTCCAGTCATTCTCTTCTTAGGGAAGCGGCTAATAGTCATCACATGTAATGGCCCAAAGGACATAGTTGGTCGACAAGATGGTTAGACTTTCAATTATATTAGGTAAGTAAACCCTTTCAAATTTCACCAAATAATCAGCGTTGGTGATCTATTAACCAAGTACCGCACCATGTGTATAATACCATAGCATTTTAAATTTTCGTTTTTCTATTCGTGCCATTATTCTAATTTCGGGAACGAAATTCTTCTAAGAAGGGGAGGATATAAACCCCCATATATTTTATTTATGAATATAAATATTAATTAGTAGTATAGATAACCTTAATTTGAGCCTATACCTAAATTTATGTAATAAAAATAATTAAATATTATGGATGTGCCATTATTAATAATTAGGTTTTAAATCCTTAAATATATTTACATAAGTTTAGGCTATATTTTCAAGTGAATATAGCTGGCCTTGTCGAAAACTCCAATCACATGATTATTTTCCTCTAAACTCAATTTAAATTTGCTCTAAAAACATCCTAATTACTAACACCCTAGCCCATTATTATGTGTGCAACTGATTTATTCCTGGAGCAATTGGTGAAGCCCACCATAATTTAAATTAGTGGATCTGGGTCGGGCGGGTCGGTGCTAAGACTAGACCCGATCCCCAACAAACTAGGAGTTTTAAACTGTGCCGGCAGATAGCTAAACCCGCAAACCCAAACCCGCATCTCTTTACAAGTGGCTACAGTGTCGTCTTCTTCGTTCTCTTCCGCACGCGCGTACAGTGCACGCCTGCGCATCCATTCTGACAGGTCCCAGAAGTGCCAGGCACGTGGCGCGCAGCCTACGACCCATCAACGGCTGCATCCTTCCTCTCATTCCCTCTATATCCTTTATATATACTGGCATATGTGCACGTGCCTTGCACGTATTTTAACTTTTCTTAATTAGTTTAGGAAGACTCTTTAGGAAGACCAAATGATAGTCTTCCTAATTACTAAGTTATTCTTATTAAAATTAATGAACAATTTTTAATTAGTATAAGTATGTAAGGGTATTTTCGGAATTCAAAAGTTTCACCTTCTAAGTTTTCCTATTATATAGTAGAATAGATTAACATTCTTCCGACCTCTTCCCTAACCCTACAAATAGTAGAATAGATTAACATTCAAAAGTTTCACCATATCTTCCATTCCCATCTTCGAGTAGTATTTGAATTCCCATCCCTATTCCTGTTTTCGGTCGGGTTTATTTTTTTATCTCCATCCCAATGCATTCCCCATCTCCATCTCCGTGCCCGTCCCTGTCCTAGCCCCGTTAACACTTTCGGGGGCAAAGTTTCTCCTCTCCGTCTCTCGTCTGTTAACAATTTTTTATATACATTATAAACTTTAAAAATTATTTTCATTCAAAAAAATTAGAAGACATGTTAATAAAATATGGTTTTCATAAAATATATACTAGATAGATCATAAATCATACCATTTCCAATGAGTTGCACATATGAATATGGATATGGATATAAGTAATCAGGATTGGAAATTAACCGTGACGGACATTACTATATCCATACCCGTCCCCGAATCCGACCGAAAAATTATTTTAATCTTCATTCCCGCCCCCATCTCCGTTTTGAAATCTCCAAACCCGTCCCCATCGGATAAAAAAATCGGATGTCCGTCGGACGCCGACGACGGCACCCAGGACATCCCTGTGGTTTGCGACTCCACCTCCAAAGGATTTCTTTCATTCAAAGTGATTAGAGTTTTCTGATGTTTTTTTTAACATAAACCGGTTTGGCCGGTTCAACGGTTCAACCCCGGTTCAGTAAAAAATCTCGATTCCTGAAAAAATAGCGGTTTAGGTTAAATCGGACCGACTTTTTGGCCAAATCCGGTCCGATTTTGGTCCAACCGTCAGTCCGGTCCGGTCCGGTCCGGTTCCGACAACATAGAGTTTATGGGAGATGGTGGTATGTAGCCTGTGGATGCATGGGGGATGAGAGGGCAGTGAGATAGATTTTAGTTGGTGCTCTTTCCTCTAGCAGCATGAGAGGATTAGGAGCCACTGTGTAGTATCACTTAGGGCCTGTTTGGTTGGATGTAGGTGCATGAAAGTGTGAAAGTGGGAGTTTCATGGGATTGTAACTCATTTGAGTTACAATACATTCCACCTTCCAAAAAGTGTTTGGTTGGCAAACTTTTTGTCCCCCCGCAAGTGGGCACTTACAGTGTAGTTTGTTTGGATGACCACTTGAAAGTGGCGTTGATGGACTTTGTGTGTTTGGTTAGGACATTGCAAGTGATATAATCACCCTCATGAAGAATGGTAAGGTTACCCAAAAATAAATTTTCAACATTTCCAACCGATTTTGGCAGCAGAGAAACGGTTTCACAACCGAAAAAAATTATGAAACATGTTCCCAGCAAATTGACATGTTCGCAGCAAGATGACATGTTCCCAGCAAATTGACATGTTCCCAGCAAATTGCACGATTATATTTTTCCAGCAAATATGATACATGTTCCAAACAAATATGATACATGTTCGCAGCAAGATGACATGTTCCCAGCATATATGATACATGTTCCCAGAAATGAACACATGTTCCCAACATATATGATATGTTCTCAGCAAGTATTCATGTTCCCAGCAAATATGATACATGTTCCTATCAATTATGATACACGTATCCAGCAAATATGATATGTCCAGCAAGTTCCCAGCAATACGACATGTTCCCAGCAAGTATGATACATGTTCCCAGCAAGTATACATGTTCCCAGCAATGGGAAATGTTCCCAGCAATCTGACATGTTCCCAGCAATATGATACAATGAAACAAAATCTTGTTCACAAGGACATTATGGGCTCAGAGTATGAATTCTGAAAATAATTGAAACATGTTCAGGAGAACATAATGGAACAATGAAACAAAATCTTCTTCACAGGAGAACACAATAGCACAATGAATTCTGAAAATAATTGAAGCAAGTATACATGTTCCCAGCAAATATGACATGTTCCCAGCAATATGATACAATGAAACAAAATCTTCTTCACAAGGAATTTATGGGCTCAGAGTATGAAGAATGGAAATAATTAAAACTTGTTCAGGAGAACATTATGGGCTCAGAATGTAGCAAAGTAGGATACATGTTCTCTGCAAATATGATACATGTTCCCTACAAATATGAAAATAATTAAAACTTGTTCAGGAGAACATTATGGGCTCAGAGTATGAAATCTGAAAATAATTAAAACTTGTTCAGGAGAACATTATGGGCTCAGAATGTAGCAAATTTTTCTTCGAAAATATCATCATACGAAGAACATATAAAAAATGTAAATTCCTGCGTAACATAAAATTGACACATGTACCATATTTGCTGGGAACATGTCATATTGCTGGGAACATGTACTGTTATTTGTTTCACATTGAAACACAAGTCAGTTTCAGGAAAAATTGAAGTCACCAAGTTATGCATTGTCATCATAGCCCAAAATATCATTATTTGTTTCACAAAGAAACACAAGTCAGCATAGGCCATAAGTAGGAGGTACTGAAACTCATCACAGCCCATATATAAGATTTCAAGAAAGCAAAACTCATCACAGCCCATATATAAGATTTCAAGAAAGCAAAACTCATCACAGCCCATATATAAGATTTCAAGAAAGCAAAACTCATCACAGCCCATATATAAGATTTCAAGAAAGCAAAACTCATCATTAACCCAAAACTGAAATTAAAGTGCCCAAAACTGAAATCAGTAAAAAAAACTTGATACTGGAGACTGAAAAAAAGTGATTGGCTCAAAGGATTCACCATCCCACTCATCATCGCCAATTTAAAAACTTGGCTACCTCCATCCATCACCAAATTGGTGGGGAGGCCATCAAGTTTTGGTTCTCATCGTGGGACAACTTCCTCATTTGTATTGTCGGGACCGACATAGCATTTTAGACTCAAAGGTTGCACCTTCCTCATCATGGTCTAAAACTAGGCTACAAGTTGGCTACCTCCGTCCATCACCACATTGGTAGGGGAGGCCACCAACTTTAGCTTGTAATTAGGTTGCACCTTCGTAGCTCATTCGAAGACAACTCCTGCACCCAAACAGTACATACCCATTGTCATTACATTGTCATTACATTATAGGTGCAGACAAAAAGAACTTGGGTCTACACAAATAAGTTGGTACTACATAAAAGAGATGCATACTAAAATCGATACAAGTAATGTTAGAAAACCCAAAGTGACAATAATGGCCCATGGGTGGCCATTGCGCACTTCTTCCCCCTTATTTCCACATCGTTCATCCTTGTAATTAGAGTGGAAGTAACCCATTGCCTCCTCATAATCTCGGCACTTGAAATAACAAGCGCCTTTGAACCCATTCACTTGCATGTGACATTCAGGCCAGGTTGTGTACACCCCTGGCTTTCTTCCTTTCAAAACAACGTAGAACGACATGCTACAAAGATATGAAAAGCATAGATGAAGCAGTGAATTAACAGAAAATAGCAGCATGCTACAAAGATAGGAAATGCAGTCGATTGCTACAAGACTACTTGTCTTGCATGAAATTATCTAGCCATGCCCGATGGAAAATGTACTCTCGGGCAACCCTATAAACATTATTTTTTTCCAATATTTATCCCAATATTTTTTTCCATTCCAACCAAATCGACCCACTATAAACATACGATACAAAATTTCATATGTAAAAAAATTGACGGATCCATAACAAAATTTGACAGATCGACCCATTATCTAGTGATTTTTTCCCCAATTTTTTTTCCATTTTTTACATATGAAATTTTGTCGAATAATGGAAAATTTGACAGATCTATAACAAAATGACAGATTTATACAGGAAAAAATAAAATCGATAAGCCATATGAAATATTAGAATTAATTGATTTTTTCCCCAAATTTTTCGGAGGAAAATGACAGATCCATAAGCCAATATACCCGAATCTAGTGATTTTTTTTCCCATTTTTTTCCCGAGTTGATCTGTCCAATTTCCAATTATTTGCCATATGAAATTTGGTCGAAAAATGAGAAAATTGACAGATCTATAACAAAATGACGGATTTATACAAGAAAAAACTAAATCGACAGATATTGGGGAGGAAAATCACTAGATTCGGGGGAAAATGACAGATCCATAGGCAAATATTAAAAGAAATGGAAGATCTATAAGAAAATTACTAGATCGGAAAAAAAATGGGAAGAAATGAGCAGAAAATTACTAGATCCGGGAAAAAAAATACTAGATTAGGGAGGAAAACCACTAGATCTGCAGAGGACAGCGGAAGAGCGGACCCAACTCCTCGACAGCAACCACTTCTCGGGAGATCAAGAGTCTCTCTCCTCCAGTTCCATGGACTTCAAGCAAAAATGGGGCGGAACTCAAATGGGGGTTTTCGGAGGAGACAGGGACTGCTCCACAGTCCAATCAATGGACTTCAAGTCCATTTACTCGGCCGAACCAAACAATGAAACTCCCTTCAGATCCGGTGAAACCCTCTAAAAGTCCCCACTTTCAGCTCAGTTGGGCCGAACCAAACAGGCCCTTACACTTTAAGTCCTGCGGGTGAGCGCAAGAAGGAAGGGAACAACAGAGAGGAAAATCATTCTTGTTGTTGCGTGTGTGTAGGAAATATGTATTTGAGGAGCCATGCACTGTATACGTGCATACCCATGGAAAATCTTTGGATTTAAGAGTGTGAAATATAATAATGTGTGCATAGGCCTCCTAGCTCAGAAATGGAGTTGCAAACAGTGAATATGTTCAAATAATATGGGGATAGTGATACCGGTGTATTGAGATTGAGGAAGAATGAGCGAGAGTGCTTATTTTTGGATTTCCCTTATGTGGTAGACAAATCATGACAATGGTTCTTGCAACTAGAAAATTAAGTTAATGATCACTTGTGGGTGTAGTTGGGTGATAACACATTTTAGTTCATCCAATAAGGCCTCGTTTGGTTCGCGGAATGGAAATGAAAGAAAATTAATTCTTTGATATTTTCTTTTTTTTTGAAAAAATATAATTTCCATCAAATTTTTTTTTTTTGTGTTTGGAAAAACCGAAATTATTGTCGGAATATATCTTTACTTTTCATTATAGTGTTTGGTGTCTGTAAGGAAAGGAAACAAAATCAAGTCAATTTTTCAATAATACCCTCGTGCTAATGAGAAAACTTATTACTTAAGAATACTTTTGTTTAAATGATATTATGGATAAAATTGGTAAATTATACTTTTGAGCAGGAATATTTTGGTCAAAAAGTTTTGTAATAAATGCAGGAAAGTGGGAGGAAAAATAATTCCTTAGATGGATGAGAGGAACCACATTTTCCCATATTTTTCTACCTCTTGGGAATTATTTTTTCTTTCCAACTTGTTTCCTTTGGTTTCCAAACACATGAAAGGAATAACTTTTCTTTTCCAAGCAAAAATTTTTGCAACCAAACGAGGCCTTGAGGAGACACAATTATTTGTGGCATATAAGAGACACATGATTTGGTGGGGGAAATAATAAGTATGGAGAAATTGTCACTCTGAGTGTGCCTTTGGAATTTATGATGGTATGCGTGGGTAGTTGATAGATAGTGTTGTGAGTTGGAATTAGGGTAGGAAAGCAATCCATGAAGGTTTAGCTACTATGGTCACATGACTACTATACTCACTATTAGGTAGTAAACTGTGTGACATGAGTAATGTTCATTTTAATATCTAAGATCATGGGAAGGGCCTTAGCAAGTAGTAATGTCCATTCTATAGATAGCCTGGTACAAGAATATCTAAACCTAAGTTATACTTGCATATTACATAATTTTGTATAATATAAGTTACTAGCTTAATAATTAATTACGCTCTAAATCCATTCTCTAGGTTTCTTGGACTCTTTGGGCTCGGACTATGGACCAGATTGTCATACTCAACATCTAAATCCAGGCAAGTATACCTTGTCACTATGTCATTTCCATTTCAGTTATATTTTCTGATATGCTACTTTATTACTGCATTGAACGTGTCGAGGACTCGACGTGTTCTAGATTCATTGGGTGGGGAGGACAGTCACTAGGCGTAGGGGCTACGAGTAGTGTTCACTTTGACGTTTCTGCATCAACGGGTGTCTGGAGGGAGCGCCACTGCACGAGTAACCTAGCTATCATAGCCCCTTATGTCGGAAGTTGTCTTCATTGTATATACATAGTTGCTAGTACACCGCTGGACTCTTTTACTTTATTCCATAGTGGTTTGTATATTATGTATCTTGTTACGTCCCTATGAGGACCTGGACTTCTTCCAGGATTAGAAGAAAAGGAGTACCTGGAGACGTACGACCCAGGACCAAATGCAGTATTGGACGACAATGAGATCTCACAAGCTGATTTTATCTGATTGTGTATGATACTGTCTTGGATGCAGTCTTCTACTTAGAGTCTGTATCTAGTTATTTTACTTTCTGCACTTTCTTTCAGTACTCTATCTCGGGATATTTGAGTAGTGGATTTGTCTCTACCAACTTTATATACTCATTATGGTTCTATATGACTTATTTTTGATTACATTAACTTTATCATTTTCATACTAGTTTACTTATTCTGTGGATGAGATTTAGCACCTATGACTGTGATATTATTTAGGTACAGCGATATACGTAGTTGGGGATTCCATTGAATTGGAAAAATCCTGTAAGTACGTATCTGCTGGCCATCGTTACCTAGCTTAGTCCCGCATATTTTGGGACTGTGGCGTGACAATATAGCATCTACCCACCATTTCTTGCCTAAACCGGCATTGGAGAGCATACATCTTGCTTTCTCAAGCAAGGTTCGGTTCATCCTTTCTGCTAACCCATTCTGCTGCGATGCGTTCTTGACAGTCCAATGTCGAATGTTACCTTCTTGAGCACAGTAATCTTTGAAAGGTCTTGTTTTCCATGAAAAAAAGTGGAATGAACTTTTGTATTCAAACATATAAAAAGTACAAAAAGAACTCCTGAACAGGAGATTTAAGTACACGAATTTCTGGATAATTGTGACGGTGGAGATTGAGCACTGCAGTGGCTCCTTTACTCTGTTGACGATCTGACAACGAGTTGAACTTGCTCTGACTTTCTGGTGCTCGTGAATGGAACTCTGGGTTGCCAATCAGGAAATTGTCGATCTTTTTAATGAAGGAGAACTCATTCTATTTATAAGCCTTGCACATATACGATGTGCTTGAGATTTGTTAGATGCGCAGTAGCGCTGCACGTTGAGATGTGAGAGAATATGTTGTCTTTGCACGGTGAGTGCTGCTGCTTTGCTGACATGTGGCAGACGTTGAGATTCTCTTCTATCAAGATCTCTGGTGGTTATCAGCATAACCGAATAAACGACACGTGGCGTGCATCTATTGCTCGAGATTTTTTGTTCAGATGAAGCCAACCGGGTTTGGCTCATATCCAAAGAGTCGAATTTTGTCTCTATCTTTGGGGCAGCGGTTTAAATAAACCGATTGGATATTGCCTTTATTAATAGAACTAAATTTCGTTCTTATCTTTGGAGCGGTGGTTTAAACAAAATCGATTGGATATTGTTCCTATCAACAGAACTAAACTCTGTTCTTATCTTTGGAGCAGTGGTTCAAACAAATCGGTTGGGTAATATCTAAAAAGACATAGGTGCCAGACTGGCCACGTGGAACAATGCCACCTCATATGATTGTGCATTTATGCGAGCTGCGCTTCTGGTGAGGCTTCGATGTCACTGCACTTTTGGACGACTAGAAGACTGTGTTTCGAAGACAATAGAGTTACTGTACTTTTGGACGATGAGGAGATTGTGTTTCGAAGATGACGGAGTCACTGTACTTTTGGGCGACGAGGAGACTGTGTTTCGAAGACGACGGAGTCACTGCGCTTTTGGGCGATAAGGAGACTGTATTTCGAAGACGACGGATTCACTGTACTTTTGGGCGACGAGGAGACTGTGTTTCGAAGACGACGGAGTCACTGCACTTTTAGGCGACGAGGAGACTGTGATTCGAAGACAACTGAGTCACTGCACTTTTGGGCGAAGAGGAGACTGTGTTTCGAAGATGACAGAGTCACTGCACTTTTGGGCGATAAGGAGACTATTTTTTGAAGATAACTGAGTTACTGCACTTTTGGACGATGAGTAGACTGTGTTTCGAAGACAGCTAAGTCATTACGTTTTTGGGCGACGAGTAGATTGTGTTTCGAAGACGACGGAGTCACTGCGCTTTTGGGCGACGAGAAGTAATTTTTCGAAGACAATTGAGTCACTGTGCTTTTGGACGACGAGGAGACTATTGGTAAGGTTCTGTGAAGCCACTGTGCTTTTATGAAGCAATGAGGGACTTCTGAAAGCTTTGTGAAGCCACTGCACTTTTACGAAACGTCTAAGGACTTTCTTAGAGCTCTTTGTGATTAATGACGTCCCTTTGTGTCTGTTGAGTCAACGTATCTTTAATTACCGCCGTCTTTGAGGAAATTCAAGGAGTTCGTGGCCTAGGATTCAGTCAAATGAACCTATGAAATGAGATTCATTGTGCTGAGTCCTAGGTTCATCCCATTAATTTGGGGGTCTTTGACCGATGGCATGTGGCATTTAGGGATGGACCATACTCAGCCTATATAAAGGGAAGCTTTTCTGAGTAGCTACGTCCATTGTCTCTTAGCATTTTTGCAGTCATGTTCGATCCCGATTTTGCTTCATACGGTCGTTGGCCTTGCACAAGTCGACTGTTGGTTGTGGATCTCTTCGTTCAAAGAAACTATGTCCTTGTAGAGGAACGACTATTGATTTTGAGATGCACTTGAGCATTTGGCATAATGAGTTCGAACCTGAACAACATCTTGGAGGTCTTCGAGGTCCAAGCTACTGAGTTTGGATTTATTGCCAACCTGAAGTGCCACAAGTTGTGCTCTGCCCTGCTCAAGAGCCACAGTAGAGTTGTGAACAGGAGCTGTGTTCTTGCTCGGGCCAATAGCTGCTTTATTAGCCATATTGGAGTTCCTCCGTGTCTGACTATGAAGTGGCTTGCTTTGACGAGGAAAGTGATTCGCTCTTATACTGCTGAACATTTGGGAGGCTGCACACTTTATGAAGACTGCCTATTTGTAGACTTTAGGCATTTTAGTCTTTATATGTAATCATGAAGAATCTGTAATAGATCTTTGTAGACATGATTTTAATAAAAAACTTTTCCTTTATGCACCGTCTCTTGTGACTTATTTTTATTTGCGCTTTTAGACAATCATTATCTTCTGTACTTTTGTGAACTATAGACAGCGTCTGTTGCTATCTGCGCTTCTATGATTACTGCGCTTATTTTTTAATGCTTCTACATGTCTATATGTATATTCAGTACCATTATCGGACCTTATCATCTTTACCTTTCTGCCTGTTCTATTATCCACGGTCGCTTTCCACTGCTTAAACTTTTTGAGCACTTAGATCCTTGGTTTTGATGAAATACAACCAAACATAACGTGTATAATCATCAATAAAAGTGACATAGTATCTTGCTCCATTCTTGGAAGGAATCTTGCTAGGTCTCTATACATCTATACGCACATAGTCAAGAATACCTCTTGTCTTCTGCTAGCTTGTACTGAAGGTCATCCTGTGTTGCTTGTCATAAACACAATGCTCATAGAAATCCATACTTGGCTTTTTCAAGTTCTTCAATAACCCCTGCTTACTCGGTAAGGACAAACCTTTCTCACTTATATGCCCAAGCCGCATATACCAAAGATGCATGCTATCAGATGAATCCGATGTACTAACTGCTAAAGTTCCAGTCTTAGTGATTCCTAATAAGCTATAAAGATTACCCTGTCAGTGACCTTTTATCACCATCAAAGAAGCACGAACAACCCGCAAGACTCCATCCTCAACAACGAACTTGTTACCATTCGAGTCAAGCGTACCAAAAGAAATAAGTTTTTCTTGTGGTCGAAAACATGTTTGACATCGGCCAAAGTCCGTACAATTCCATCAGACATTTTTATCTTAATAGACCCAATTCCAACAGCTCGACATGCGTTGTTATTGTCCATCAACACATAACCACCATCTGTTGCCTTATAGGAAGAAAACCACTCCCTCTTTGGACACATGTGGTAGGAGCATCCAGAATCGAGAATCCAACGACCACTCATGTTGTCATGTGCCACCGAAAAATAGACCCCGTCATTGTCAGCTTCTGAAGCACAGTTTGCTTCATCACCTTCTCTCTCTGTCTTATTCTCATTTTTATTGTTCTTTTCTTTGGATGAGGACACTTATTTGTATAATGTCCTTTCTCATTGCAGTTGAAGCACTTCACCTTCTTAATAGGTGTCTTGGACTTAGATATTGACCTTCTGCTATAAGATACTCTATCATTTGTTCTCTTTCTTGCCGTCAAACCTTGAGCTTGGTCTCCACTGTTTCTGCCATTAGAAGCCAACCTCCATACCTCATTAGACAATAAGGCACTTGTAGCCTCCTCTATGGCTCGTATAGTAATGTTTGAATAAGATTCTCATAAGAATCCGGAAAAAAAAATAATAGGATTAGTGCCAAACGATCATCTTCTTCATGTATGTCAACATCCATCAAGTCAGAAATAATTTGATTGAATTTTGAGACAAGATCCCGAATTGATGTACCTTCCTCCACCACTAGTCTGTAGTGCGACTTTAACATATAAAGTTAGTTGGTAAGAGTCTTCATCATGTAGAGTTATTCTAACTTCAACCAAAGTCCAGCGGCGATGGTTTCGTTCTTAATAGAGTACACGCCATCCGTTTTCAAACACAAGCGAATAGTAGCACATACTTCGAGATCCATGTCATCCCAATCATCATCGGTCATGTCAGCAGGCATATTGGATTTTTCCCACAAATTCTTGTAAAGCTTTTGAGATATGAGAACGTCATTCATCTGGCTTTTCCAAAAGTCACTCAATTTTATACTTTTCGATCTTGCTTGACGGAGCCATATCAAGAATCTACCCAATTCTAAGAACTTTGTCGGATATCTTGATAGAATTCCAAAGCGCTGATACCAATTTATTGGGGCACAATGGAAATAAACCCAAGAAATCAGAGAATATTTCAGAAAAATTCACAACCACAAAGACAATGCCACTACAAGAAAAAACCCTTTTTACAACATTGAAAAAACGTTGTAAAAGGTCTTTTACAACGTTGAATGGAAGGTTGTTATGTCCAAGGTTGTAGGGAGGGTTATTTTCCACAATGTTTATTTGAATGTTGTAGCTGTTGTAACTCATATGGCCCTTCATTTCATCTCCTTGTAACATACAAAAGACCTTTGGCCTTTCGTTTCTTCATAACCCCCAACCTCTCTCCCTATATAAAGAGAGGTTGGGATAGCTTGTAATATGCACTTATGTGGTTGATAATATACGAGAAAGTTTCGTCTCCGTGTGTTTGAGCTTTTGCCTTATGACACGTTATCAGCACGTTGCTCGTGCAACGCCGAAAACCAGACATACCGATCGTTTTCTCACCTTCTTCCACCGTACGGTAAGAAAGGTAAAATTATCATAATGCGGATTAGTAGCTACAAGTGCTTCGTTAGGATACTTCACAATTGCTAGATGTCTTGGTACTGACTGTCTTATTTCAGGCTTGAATCCTGTAAGGACAGAACTTTTGTTGTGAATTTCGAATGGTTTTCCTAGTGCTATTTATTCTAGTTGACCTACTAATGATTCTTGTGTGAACTAGATATTTGACTGCACTCAAATTTAGTTAAACGCATTGCAGTAATCCGTATATGGAAGTTGGAAAAAAAAATAGGAATTAACATGCATTGTAGCAACAATGCAAGTTGAGATTTTATCAAACTGTATGTATCTTATAAAAATATTCAAAAATAAATTTTGCTTATGATTTTTAACTTTGCTATAATCTAGCCTTTAGCATACTAGTTTTTTTTGAAAAGAAAAAAAAATATTTGTTAGTTAATTTCTGAGAAAATAAATTTTTGATAGCAAATTTTCATGTTGAAAAAGAAATTTTAGATGCTAACATTTTTTTTGGTAATGATGGATTTGGAGCGCCCCGGCGAGCGCCTCAGTGCTATCTGTGCCCCGACAAGCACCTCAGTAGCATTTTTTTTATGTTACTCAGTGAATTATTGTAACAGATGGGTAGTAAAATTTGTATTTTTTTCTCGCTATTTTTTTGGCGTCGCTTCATTAGACGTCAGAAAAATAGTTGATATTTTTTTTGGTGCCACTTGCTTAGGCACCAATTCTTTTGTGTGCTGTTGCTTGCTTATGTTGTACGTTTTTTTTGCGTAATTACGGAAAAAAACAAACTTGAAAAATTTGAAAAATATTTTTGGCTACATAAACAAATTTTGGCACCGCCAAATTTGGGCCTTCCAAAATAAAATTTTTGGCTAATTTTTTTCAAAAGCAACGCTCATTTTGAGCACGCACTAAATTGTCATATATTTTGCACTGTTCGCAAATAGTGTGAATTTCTTGAAAAATCTTATTTTTTCTTACATTTGAATTTTTTTTTACGAAGTCTCTCCGAATAGGCTCACCTATTTGGGTATGATGTCAGAAAGAACTTGGGGCTTGGTTCTTAAGAGGTCCCTGGTGACCCTCCTCCCTCATTTTTCTGCCTGGTCATATTCACGTAGAGCTACCGAATGGGGTTGACCGAAAATTATTGTTTTCTCAAATTGTATTTATACTTATGCATTTTTGCAAGCCAATAATTTGCCTCTATATCGGCCCGTCGATCGTTATAAGAGGATTTTTTTTAAACAAAAATTATTTTTTCAAAACCATTGTTTTATCTACAATTGTTTGTTGTTACTTATGCAAACCAAATCCATATAAACCTGTCGTTTTATATGATGACTGATCAAGATTTTTCTTCTGTTGTAGAAAAATATCGATCAAGATTGATTTTCCTATCCTTGAAGCCTCTGGCAAGAACTACTTGGACTGGACGCAAGACATCCAGAACCATCTAGATGCGCAGGGCCTCTTGGACGTCATCTATAACGAAGAAGAGCGTGAAGTGGAAGTCACTCGCTCAATGAACGCCAAAGCGATGATTCTATTCCGCAGGCATTTATCTGACGCCATGAAGGTGGAGTTCATTGAAATTTCCTCACCGAAGACGCTATGGGACTCTCTGAAAGAGCGCTTCGACCACCAGAAGACCATATGGCTACCTGAAGTACGCCATGACTGGTTGAACCTGCGCTTCCAAGACTTCAAAACTATAACTGATTACAACAATGAAGTCTGCAGGATTCGATCACTTCTCCAATACTGCGGTGAGATATTAACCGACAATGATCTTTTGGAGAAAACATACACCACATTTCCTTCCACTGACAACTTGCTCCAGAAGTAATACCGTCAGTCTAAGTTCACCAAGTTTCCCGAGCTCATCACCCAGCTTTTACTAGACGAGAAGAACAGTCTCATTTTAATGAGAAGCAACAATTCTCGACCTGCTGGAACAAAGGCAATTCCAATTCCTGATGCAAACGCTCTCCGTGGACCAAATCCACGGTAGAAACGAGACAAGGGCCACTCGTCCCAACCAAGGAACAGAGGCGAGTTTAAGTCTCGCCACCCAAAGCGAGGTTCTAACAAGAACCAAGGACCTTTGACTCCTAGGCAGTCTCATGGTAAGAACCAACGGGCCAGTCGTCCCAAAGCGTGAGTGGAAGGCCAACGCCTACTCTCTGCTACAAATGTGGTGCTTATGGTCATATGCAACGGACTTGCAGGGCGACCCCCCAAGAAGTTGATAACTATCACAAGGGACGCCGGGCCGAAGCAAATCTGGTCAACGAGTGCGAAAATCTAAATCTTGAGACCTCCGATGTTATAGCAGAAATGGAAGAATGAATCTCCATTTTCTCTCTATATTTGATTTAAGTCATAAAACTTTTGGTGGTTTGTATTTTCTGTTTTCTCGATAAATTAAAGTTCTATTTCGAGCACTTTCCTCAAACGTGTGACAAACTTTAATTTTCTTTACTTATAGGCATGGACCACGGGGCAGTAGATTGTCTGGTTGATAGTGGAACGACTCACACTATCTTGAGAGATAAATCATACTTTATCTCCTATACGCCTAAAGTAACCTCAGTGACAACCATTTCGGGACCCTCAACCCTTGTTCAAGGTTTTGGCAAAGCCCGTTTTTCGTTGTCCAATGGTACTCCCGTTGAAGTATCAGAGGCCTTATATTCTCCAAGGTCCAGTCGTACCTTACTGAGTTTTAAGGATATTCGAGAAAACGAATTTCATGTTGAAACTGCTCGAGAACATGGCTTCGAGTATCTTTTCATTACCTCCACTCAGTACGACCAAAAGCGTATCATGGAGAAGTTGAAAAGTCTTTCAAGTGGTTTGTATCTCACTACGATACAACACATCGAGAGTAATCTCATCATTCGCCGAGCGCCAGTTGATGAGAGGACTTTTATGCTATGGCATGACCGGCTGGGTCATCCGGGTCAAAATACGATGCTTCGCACTATGAATGCATCACATGGGCATCCTCTTGGAGGAAAGAATTTCGTTATAAATTCGAAAAGCCTATGCCAAGCTTGCTCAATTGGGAAGACGAATCTCAAGCCACTCCATGTGAAACCTATGAGATTAGTTTCTCAATTCCTTGAGAGAATTCATGGAGATATTTGTGGACCAATCCAACCAACATGCGGACCATTTAAATACTTTATGGTTTTGGTTGATGAATCGACTAGATGGTCACACGTAGTGTTGTTGTCCACATGAAATGCAGCATTTCCTAAACTCATCGCCCAGATCATTAAGTTAAAGGCTCACCATCCGGATTATCCGATAAAGTCTATTAGACTTGATAATGCCGCGGAGTTTACATCGAAGACTTTCGATGACTATTGCATAACTTTGGGAATAAATTTTGAACATCCTGTTGCGTATGTTCATACCCAAAATGGCCTAGTAGAAGCTTTTATAAAGCGACTACAAGTGATAGCGCAGACCTTGGTTATGCGCACCAAACTTCCACTATCTGCATGGGGCTATGCAATTTTGCACGCTGTAAATTTGGTCCGTCTGAGGCCCATGGCCACCCAACCACTTTCCGCGTACCAGCTGGTTACTGGATGTGAGCCTGACATCTCACATTTACGCGTGTTTGGGTGCCTAGTCAATGTTCCAATTGAGCCGATAAGGCGTTCAAAATTTGGACCTCAGAAGCAGCGGAGAATATATGTCGGTTACAACTTCCCGTCCATCATTCGCTATTTAGAGCCCTTGACAGGCGATCTCTTTACCGCGAGACACGCGGATTGTGACTTTGATGAGGCAATCTTCCCGTCGTTTAGGGGAGAAATGCACGCTAACGTTGATGAGAAACGACGTGAATTAGCGTGGCACGTGCCCGCTGTTGCTCATCATGATCCCCCCTCGGCACATAGTGATAAGGAAGTGCAGAGGATTCTAGGTCTGCAAGATATTGCAAATCAAATGCCAGACGCATTTAGTGACCTAGCAAAAGTCACGAGATCAATTATACCTGCTGAAAATGTGCCTGCAAGGATAGACGTCCCTGAGAGACGCCATGTTCCTGTGAAACATGTTGCTCCGGTCGAACCCGTCGAGCAAAGGACGCTGCCATCGGCCGTCCAGTCCGTCGCTATTCCCAAGAAGAAAGGAAGACCGGTTGGTTCCAAAGATGTTCTGCCCCAGAAGCGGAGAAATCTTGTTAAAAGCGTTTTACCACATGAGATCATTAAGGATCACGGCGATGTATTAGAAGAGCGCATTCCAGATGAAACATATATTCCTAATCATGTCGATAACCTCGAAATATCCGTCGAGTATGCTAGCTTAGACGATATTTTGAAGCGAAATGAAACTGTCATCGATGATGTGTTCATATACTCAGTGGCCACTGACATTATGAACAATGATGACATGGAATCTCGTAGTGTTGCCGAGTATCAACGACGAACGGACTGGTCACAATGGAAACAAGCAATCCAGGCTGAACTAGACTTCTTAGCGAAAAGAAACGTGTTTGGACCTGTTGCTCCAACACCACCCAATGTTAAACCAGTTGGTCACAAATGGATTTTCCTAAGGAAGCATAATGAGAGAAATGAGATTGTGCGATACAAGGCTCGCCTTGTGGCGCAAGGCTTCTCACAACGCCCTGGAATTGATTACGAGGAGACGTATTCTCCCGTAATGGATGTTATAACGTTTCTCTACTTAATCAGTTTAGTAGTTTCCGAAAAACTGAATATGCAGCTCATGGATGTGGTTACAGCCTATCTCTACGGGGATCTGGACACAGAGATATACATGAGAGTCCCTGAAGGACTAAAGATGCCTGAATCAAGTAGTTCCCGACCACGGAACGCATTCTCGATTAGACTGAGGCGTTCGCTATATGGATTGAAATAATTCGGGCGAATGTGGTATAACCGCCTAAGCGAATACTTGATCGGTTTGGGATACATTAATAACGAACTTTGCCCATGCGTGTTCATAAAGAAATCCACTTCAGGATACGCAATCATCGCGGTCTATGTAGATGACATGAATCTCATAGGAACCGAAAAAGACTTGTCAGAAACTGCTGATATCCTGAAGAGGAAATTCGAGATGAAGGATCTTGGGAAGACATGGTTTTGCTTCGGCCTGCAGATCGAGCACCGTAAAGATGGAATTCTTGTCCATCAAGCGAACTACACCCAAAATGTGTTGAGACGCTTTAGTCATTTTGACGTTAAGCCGTCCGCTACTCCCATGATCGTCCCCTCTCTAGACATTACTAAGGACCCATTTCGTCCAAAGGAGGACGACGAAGAGATATTGAGTCCTGAGTGCTCTTATCTGGGTACAATAGGCACTTTATTGTACTTAGCCCAATATACTAGACCGGACATCTCGTTTGCTGTGAATTATCTAGCTCGACACAGCACCGCGCCAACACGCCGCCATTGGAATGGCATAAAAGACATTTTCCGCTACCTTAAGGGTACTACGGACTTGGGCTTATTCTATCCCTACGCGGTTTTGAGTGAGTCCAACGCTCTTGGCACTCGAAGCAACGCGATCCTTGTTGGCTACGCCGATGCGGGATACTTATCTGATCCGCACAAGGGGCGTTCCCAATCTGGTTATGTCTTTACCATTGGGAACACGACGATTTCTTGGAGGTCTCGCAAACAGACCTTAGTGGCTACTTCAACGAACCACTCTGAGCTACTCGCGCTCTATGAGGCGACTAGAGAGTGTGTATGGCTTCGAGCTGTTATTGGCCATATTTGAAGTACATATGAACTTCCATATGACCCAGATGAACCTGTTGTCGTCTATGAGGACAATACCACTGTTATTGACCAAGCGAAACATGGTTACATCAAAGGGGATGCTACCAAGCACATATCGCCCAAGTTGTTCTTTACACATGAACAACAAGCGCTTCAGAAGATTGAAGTGCAACACATTGGATCGGAGAATAACTGTGCAGACTTGTTCACCAAGTCACTGCCGAAACACTCGTTCCAGAAACATGTCAGAGCAATTGGACTTTGAAAACTTTCAGAGCTAGCCTAAGTGAAACATGTTTCCTGCATCCTGTTGTGTGCATGTGAGGGGGAGCGCCTCAACGAGCGCCTCCAAACGCCCTGTTGTGCGTATATCCCGCACCCTGTCGAGTGCCAGTGAAAAGGGAAGCATCCTGATGTATGCTTGTGTACTCTTTTTCTCTTCGACCAAAGTTTTTCCCACTGGATTTTCTTTGGCAAGGTTTTTAACGAGACACAGTTCAAATCTCTTATTCACTAAGGACTATTGTAATCAGGGGGAGTATCCAGCGTATACTTCTAAACCATCGTGTACTCTTTTGTCCTTCGATCAGCGGTTTTTTTCACTGGGTTTTCCCTGACAAGGTTTTGACGAGGCACCTTTGCAATGGTTAGTTTACCCCCATCACACTGACCTGTGTGTACTCTTTTGTCCTTCGACCAAAAGTTTTTTTTTCCACTGGGTTTTCTTTGGCAAGGTTTTGACGAGGCACAAGTAGATGGTCAAACTTGAAGATACAAGCTACAGACAGACGAAAAAACTCAGAGATGTTTACAAGCAGAATTTCTGGAGAGTCAAGGGGGAGTGTTGTAACTCATATGACCCTTCATTTCATCTCCTTGTAACATACAAAAGACCTTTGGCCTTTCGTTTCTTCATAACCTCCAACCTCTCTACCTATATAAAGAGAGGTTGGGATAGCTTGTAATATGCACTTATGTGGTTGATAATATATGAGAAAGCTTTGTCTCCGTGTGTTTGAGCTTTTGCCTTACGACAGTAACAAAGTTGTAGAAATTTTTTCCACAACAA
Source organism: Iris pallida (assembly GCA_029216955.1). Taxonomy (NCBI): domain Eukaryota; kingdom Viridiplantae; phylum Streptophyta; class Magnoliopsida; order Asparagales; family Iridaceae; genus Iris; species Iris pallida. The sequence goes on along the minus strand of JANAVB010022997.1, from coordinate 4,314,581 downwards.
TGTACAAACATTGTTAAACTTTATAAAATTTGACAAAAATCTTTCTACGACATTTTGCAAATATTGTAATTTTTTAAAAAACGTATTACAAGTGTTGTAAATACAATTTCAACAACGTTCTGGAACTATGGTAAAAATAATATTTACAACGTTTAGTAAACATTGTAGATAATTTTTATACAACAGTATACAAACATTGTTAAAAAGGTTTACACAACTTACAACAAATGTTGTATATTTTATTCAATAATGTTTGCCAAACGTTGTAATAAATATTTGTATGTGGTAGTTATACTATCAACAATAATTTAAAAGTATTGTAAATAAATTTTACAACGTTTAAAAATGTTGTTATAATGTTATCTTACAACAGTTTTTAGACGTTGTTGATTGTGTTTCAATTTAAAATAAATAAATTTATAAATAAAAATATTTTGATTGCAATTATTATAAATACAAATACATTCTAATTTATATATTATATATAGGTCTACTGTACACTCATGTTTATAGAACCACATACTATTGCGAGTCCAAGGTTGAACTAGATGGGCCCAGGATATTTAATCGGAAAATTGTACGATAAGCACTAAAGTTTTAACTTATTGTATAAAAGAAACTAAGTTTCCAAAAATTTCATTTGCAGCATCATTACGCCTCTAAATAGGGCGTTTAAATTTTTACGCCATAAATTTGGGCGTCAGAATGGAAGTAATTGGTTTAATATAAAGTAATTGGTTTAATATCAAGTTTAGATTTACGTTTAGGATTTAGAAGGCTATTAAATGTTGGGGGTTATTATGGAAGAAAAAATGGCGCCCATCTTTAGGTCTTTTTTTCATTTTGGCGCCCAATTTTTGGGCTTTTTTCATTTTGGCGCCCAATTTTTGTGCCTTTATATATATATATATATATATATTTTACAACATCGTACTAATTGTTACAACTGCTATTGCAATGTACATATTTTCACAACGTATATATTTTACAAAGGCTATTTCCGTTGGCCGCAAAAAAAAAGAAAAAATGTCCAACTTTTAGGCGTGGGAAGAAAAATAACGCTCTATTTTGGGGTGTCAAATTTCTATGGATTGTTAAGGAAATTCGGTTATCGGAGAGAGGAATTTGTTTATCCTAATTAGCTGGTTAAAACGATATTCAAAGTTTTGACGCCCAAATTTAGGACGTTTTTTATTTACGCCCTATTTTAGGGCGCAACGGTACCCAATTTACAATTTCACCAAATTTTGTTTCTTTTATGCAATTTTTAAAAGCTTCAATGCTCCTGATGCAATTTTTCGATATTTAATTAACAGGTAAAAAGGACTAAAACTGGAAATTGCCCAAATCTGTCTTGTTCAACCCAACATGCTGTGTTGCAGAGACACAGATACCACACCACATGATAAGGACACGACATACGCATATAACCAACTTTGGTATGTCCTATATTTTGGAGTGACCGAATATCATCCAATATGTGTCCGACATGACACAACCTACATTTTTGGAGTGTCAGTGCTTCCTAGCATGCATGGTATGTTAACTTTGAAATTTTGAAGTGACATCCAGTGTGCTTTTGGAGAGAGAACTCCCTAAGTGCATTCAAAAGGTGACTGGATTAAGAAGATGACTCCAACCAAGTGCATGAAGTCTATGCCTTCTGCCTAATGAAGCACCTGTAGAGGCATGTACCACAAGAACTTGGGGACCCACAAGTTTCTACTATAAAATATAAAGTATGATCAAGAAACCAGTCTCACCACGCTTCTCTTGCGCTGGTCAACAAGACATACCGGCTGGGATCTAATCTTTTAGATTATACAAAATTATTTTGCTCATCACTCAATGGCTTTTTCCCTTCACAAATTCAATGTAAATCTCTTTATTTTTCATACTTAGACGAGCGCTTGCAAGACAATAATACAGATAAAGTTATACTGGGGACACAAGTTCAAGCTCTTCAATCCTTTATTTTCAACACGTGACTTCCAAATGCCATCATAAACAGGAAACTGTAAACAAACCGGGCAACCTCAGGCCGAACTAGGCCTTCTTAAGTACTATGTTCGGTTGGCTTATATATCTATCAACTATTTTTTTGAGAGGTGAAAAAAGCTTTTGCGGGTGAGATGGAGATTCACATCTTAGATACAAACTTGTGATTGGTACTTTAGAGACCAGTCTCCAGGTGTCCAGATCTCTTTTACTAGCCGGGCTTGGAGACTTGGATTGCGAGTCCAAGGTTGAACCAGATGGCCCCAGGATATTTAACTAACAGGTACAAAGGACCAAAACTGGAAATTGCCCAAATCTGTCTTGTTCAACCCAATTCCTTAGCTAACACAACAGCAGAGAGAAGACGAATACCTGCTACCATCAGTACTTCCAGCAAGAGCAAGGATCTCCTCCTACAAACAGAGGGAAAAGAAAATAAGAATAAAGGAATTAAAGTGCACTACGTATTCAAAGTTTCAGGATTCATGAATTTCACAGATACTTACAGGAAGATCCATTTTGGACTGCCATGACTCATCACCAAGGATTTCACTGATCCTATAAATGAAACAATAGCAAAGAAATCAATCATTCAGATGTTGAATTAAAAGGAAAGCAGGATAGTAGAAGAATTCACTCGAATAAAAACTCAACCTACATACCTATCTTTTCGAATTAACTCCTAGAGATTCCTAGATGAAGGATTCCTCATAGCCTGGATTCTAATGAACATTTTGCTCCATCTAGATAGAAGGATTTTGGCCCTGTTTGATATGTCTGTCAGATAGTGAGTTTCAAAAGAGTAATAGTGAGTTTCAAGATTCATGAATGTCACAGATACTTACAGGAAGATCCATTTTTGACTGCCATGACTCATCACCAAGGCAACCTTCCATATCCATTTCTTCTTCTAGGGAGCATAAGAAGCATGAAACATAACTGTTAGTACTTTGTACAAGCAAGAATCTAGAGACAACACATAAGGGCACAAATCAAGCATCGTAAAATTACAAGGGCCAAGATGGAGGCATGAGCTCATCTATGTTGTGGACATTTAAAGGGAGCAAAACAGTTGGAGGGGAGGCATGTCAACTTGTATATCCACTTAGGCATCTTCTGCCTGCACAGTGTATAACATTACTGGTAGGGACAGCTTGGCTTGTCCTCATTGTTTTTGGTTGCATCAACTTCCTGTCAAGTATAGATCGAGAAGAGCAACAAGACCACCAAACTCCTGAACTTGAGTGCTCAACCAATTGCAATTGCAAGATACAAACCCAGTATAATAAGGTATATATCTAAGGTAGTACATATTGAATGGGGAGGGTAATATAATCCCAGTTTAATTGTAGGAGTAGAACATTAGAACAGCGACT